>NW_019091487.1:748897-760232 GCF_001949145.1 Acanthaster planci | reverse complement strand
TTACCATTGGTAAGCTACCATTGGCAAGTTACCATTGGTAAGCTACCATCGGTAAGTTACCATTGGTAAGCTACCATTGGTAAGTTACTATTGGTGAGTTACCATTGGTAAGCTACCATTGGTGAGTTACCAAGTGAATTGTAAATTGGCTTTCGTCTTAGTGTTTTTTTCGTTTTTACGATACGTATCGTTACACCCCTATGTATGACTGTTGCATACCACACAGTCTGCTGCGGCCATGGATAAACCAATCTGAAGAATTATTTCAAATCAAATTGTTTTATATTCTTATCTCTGACCTCTATACTTGAGTACAAGGGAGGTGCCAGTGTTTGCTGGAGAGAATTTCTTGCACGATGGCAAAGGGCCTTGCTCATTCCTTGATCCAGCTTAGCGAGATTAGAGCATTTGTAAAAAGGCAACCTTACTGTTAAATACATTAGTTATCACACGAGTGCAAATGGAACAAGGAATAATGTAGTGTGTGTGTGTCCCGAACGAGTCGGATGCGGGACACGCCGGGACGCACTACATTATTATTGTTTTGTGTGTTCCACAAACGTGATAATGAATTTATCTTTAAGCAAACGTGACGCTCAGTAAAGATAAGCAAATTTCGTATAGCGCCACTGCGTCGCGCTATGCGATCGAAAGCGCCACCTTTGAATTTTAACTAAATTTTGCAGTTGTGCGATTTGCTTTTACTTAGCCTAAAAATAATGCAGTGCGTTGAGTTGGAACAGCACATTATACGGGTTTGATATGAACCATGCAATACAGTTATATATCACACTGTTTGTTACCATGGATCGACCAATCAGAATTGAGAATATTCAAGTTTGCCTGAAGATGAATAATTTTGGAAATCAGTTTTATTGTACTTCAAAAACTATTGAATCTTAAGGCTTACTTGAGATCTTGTTCTATGAGCAAACCTTCTGAGTGTATTATTTGAATTTTATGGTTTTACATTTTTTTTCTCTTTGAAAAATGTTTGGATAACTGAATCATTAAATGAGCTGTTAACCTTGAAAAGACTTGTCTCCTTTCAATTATAGCAATAAAAAACATTTTCCCATAACATGGTGTATGCCCAGATTGTGCGGGCGGGCCATTGGTCCGGGCCATCGGATCGGGCCATCGGATATACCCCCCAGAACTGATCTTGTGTGGTCCGACGTCCGCTCCGCTCCCCGGCGGCTAAGAATTACACACACACGTAGGGAAAATGGCTGCAGCGTCGTCAACCATTTGGTCGTGGCTCGTCTTCGAAAGTACACGTGAACCGCATGATTCTCAGACGCTGATCAGGAAGTATTTGCCCTTTTGGGGGGTGGGGGAAACGGCGTGGTTTTGGCCCTTTTCTTTCTTGGTTCTCACAACGAAGGTATGTAAGCTATCTTACATAAAATTCTTGGGGGAAAAGAAGCAGCATTTCTGTGGGTACACAACTATAATGGAATCCCTGTTCGTACCCTGTTAAACGTCATGCATAGCCTGCGGCGAAAAAGGCTCACTTTCTGTGGGGTTCGTGGGAGCGGAGCGGACGTCGGACCCCATAGTTCTGGGGGTAGCCAGTGGAGTGACCTTCGTGGCTTTGTTTGGGAAAGCACTCTTAGAGAACAACCAAAATGACACAGTCACTACGCACTGTGGACGACTCACCAGTCGAACAATTAAAGTGCGCGCGCTATCCACGATACGTCTTTCAACGAGGTTATTTTGGTTGTTCTCGAAAGGTACTACGGCGCTCTGTGAGTGCCATCCGACTTGTTCAGATACCGAGATAATTTATCTTAGTAAGTCGGCTTGTCAAGCGTATTTAGTCGAGTATGTTGTCAAGTCGACTTCCTAACTGTATAGTAAGTCGACATCGCGAGATATTTCATGACATCAAGCCTGATTCCAGAGTTCCCTATATATTGGCGAGATAATTTATGTAGTCACCCCCTATTTGGTGAGACGACTTGGCGAGATAACTTATGTTATCAAGTCTGCTTTTGGAATTCGCGAGTGTCAACTCGGCGAGATAATTTGTTGTCAAGTAGACTTTACAATTGTGGTAAGACGACTTGGTAAGAAAATTTATGTAGTCAATCCAACTTCCTAATTCTGGTAGGTCGACTTGAAAAGATACTCTATGTCAGTGAGTCGACTTCCTAATTCTAGTAAGTCGACTTCCTAATTCTAGTAAGTCGACTTGGCGAGATAATTTATGTCATCAAGTCTGCTTCTAAAATTCACTGTGAGGACTTGGCCATATAAATAATGTTGCAAGTTGACTTCATAATTCTAGTAAGTCAACTTGGCAGGATAATCCATGTCATCAAGTGTACAACATGCAGGCATGAACTGACTACTCAACGTGACCTGCAGTGTATTTTCTCGCTCGGCCAAGTCGACTCGCTAGAATTTGGAAATCGACTTGACAGCGAAATTTATTTCGACAAGTCGACATTAGTGAATTCTGAAAGTAGACTTGATGACATAATTGTATCGCCAAGTCGACTTACTAGAATTAGGAATTCAACTTGAGTATTTAACTTACCTCGCCAACTTGACACAAGCAAAATCCGGAAGTAGGCTTGAAAACAAAAATCATCTCTCTGAGACGACAAACCGAGTTCTGGAAGTAAACTTGATGACATAAATTATCTCGCCAAGTCCACTTACCTGAATTAGGAAGTCGATTTAATAACATAAATTATTTCGCCAAGTCGATATAGGGAACCCTGGAAGCAGGCTTGATGTCATAAAATATCTCGTGATGTCGACTTACTATACTTAGGAAGTCAACTAAACTACATCATTTATCTCGTTAAATCGACTAAATACGCTTCATAAGTCGACTTACAAAGATAAATTATCTCAGTATCTGAACAAGTCGGATGGCACTCACAGAGCGCCGTAAGATGCCTTCCCTTTGTTTGCATCTCCCGCGCTATATTCTCATTGTGGTTTTAGTTAAAGATTTAAACCTGGTTTATGCATTAGAGGGCGCGCTCCTTTTGAATGGAGCATTCGAGTTTTGATTTGTCTCAGCCTTCCGCTTCCCTTATAAAACCAATAAAATAGGTCAGCTTAGAACTATTGGAAAATGGGAAATCTTTCAAAAAGTACTCATTAACTTGGCAAAGGTTTACATCCCTCTGAACTTTAAATGAAACATTTGCGAAGTAACTGACCCTGAACTAGTGGAATTAAGTCTTAAAAGATAAAAATTTTTGCTCACATCCAATCCTAAAAAACTTCAGCCTGAAGGTTTTTTTTAGGATTTGACGTGAGTTATTTTTAAAAATATTATGAAGACTTATTCTACAACCTATCTGGCACGATTTCATTCTCTGGAATTTGTTTTGTAGGCTGTGCCAGACAGGACTGTTACACAGCCCCTCAGTCTAGTCTCGCCATCGTAGATCTACCGGTAATTGATAGTGTTCTTTTATTCTTTTTCATTTACATGTACTATTTTGAAATTCCATTCAGTGTACGAAGTACGGGCAGTGCTAGTGCCGTACATGCACGATACACAAACTCTTTATAATTCTGGTGCATATCAACCTATTTGGCACGATTTCATTCTCTGGAATTTGTTTTGTAGGCTGTGCCAGACAGGACTCAGACTGTTACACAGCCCCTCAGTCTAGTCTCGCCATCGCAGATCTACCGGTAATTGATAGTGTTCTTTTATTCTTTTTCATTTACATGTACTATTTTGTACGTTTTTGTACTTTATGATGTGTGGTTCGCCGCAATGAAATAAGAAAAATGAAAACAATACGAAACTGATAAACACAAAGCCGTAATTGTTACTTCATTGCTGGACAAGTTATCTGGCAGTGGTACGGCAGCCAAATGACCTGTTCACAAATTAGATTAACATTTAATCGAAACAAGTGCGGCTGCGTGCAGACCTAGAATGACCTGGGCGTAGTAGTAAATCGGTTGGTGACCCGCGCGTGTGTGTACAGATTGCGAAATTCCATTCAGTGTACGAAGTACGCGCAGTGCTAGTGCCGTACACGATACACAAACTCTGCGCGCCACAATGCATGCATGCATTATCCGTGAGCCACCGTGTTAGCATCGTCCGTCGAGAAAAGAGCTACTTTTTCGTTCCGTTGTTTTGGACTTAAATCCTCCCTCGATGTGCCAGTTAACAGGAGTAAGTATTAGCAGCACAAATATTCTTTGCTTGTTTGTTTTTTCTCAAATCCTCCTGTAGTTTCAGAAGATTTTATGGAGTTTTTTGTACCGCGCCAGCAATCACATGGAACGTGCAGCCCGAGATCTCGTTGCTATGCCAGTGTGGTGCTGCAGTTCGCCTGGGCCAAACTCAATGTACTGAGGCCTACATGTACATTGTACATGTGCAGTACATTGCATGCGTGGGATATTATCGGTCCACTACGATCTGCCTGGGATGAGTTTCGCAATCGTCATTGAGCAGGCTAGGCATGAGTTCGCGAGCGAGGTGTGATGCAATGTTGCTAAAAGCTGCAGAACATCTGTGATGTGATCTGCGAAAACCCTTCAAGCTTACGTAGTCATGATGATGGGCTTTATAATTCTGGTGCATATCATCTTCAAATTGATTAGGAGACAACCTACAACATGTACAAAGTACTATCATAAACATGGTAAATGTAGGCCTAGGGCTTATGATAGGCCAAGGGCAAAGCCTATCTGAAAACAAGATTGTGTCCATAATTTGAGGTTTCTAAAATAATTTATAGTCACATGGTGAGCTGAGCTTTGTCATTTGGTACATGTAGCTATATTTTACCCCAAAATTAAACATTCAAACAAATGTATAGGTCTACATCAAATTAAAACTTGAAACCAGAGAAATTCAGTGATAGGCCTACAAACTGTATTGTGATAAGATGTTTGTGTGGGAATTTACAAAGTCTGCAGAGCTTTCTGCCAGGCATTTTGCTGTGACTGGCAGACCCAAAGTGCAAACCCATTTGCATGATGTAGGCCTACATGCAATGCAGGCCTTAGTGCGCAATGCTGACTTTTTTGCCTGGTTTACATCACATCAGCCCTCTTTTCAAAGCTTTATTTTCCCAAGTGCGAGATCTTGGGGAAGAAAGAAAAATGGAAATTCTTGCGGAAAAAAGAACAAAAAATTCTATAGTATAGCATTTGAAGGCTTTCCTCCAAGTTCTCTATGTAAAAAAATGGAATTTTAGAATTTTGTTAAAGTTTGCACCAAAAGTTTTACGAACATTCAGGAGTGATTTAAAGCTGGAGTAGCTTGTTTGGGACAGACACTCAATTGTAAAAGGACAGTTGTGTGAGGTAAGAATAAGAAATGTCTTAACTTGGGTGTGGGTGTTATACATGTACCTACATTTGGGTGTGTTACATGTACATGTATGAACCCAAATGACAAAGCTCAGCTCACCATGTGAAGGGTCACATCACATTTGTTCGGAAAGTTGCACATTCCTGGGAAACTTAAATTTTCATTGACTTTAAAAGTTCCTGTTGCCATGGTTGTGGTGGTCATGGTGGTCAGTTCGACTGGGCCTACTAAAAATGGATGAGCAGTGATGTTACCTGATAAAAAAGATTCTTAAAGTGCAGAAATAAACTACCTATGGTGGAAATATTAGCAAATTGTGCAATGTGACAACTGATCGTAAAACTCGAGAGACTGAACAGATCAACCAATCACACCCAACAAATAAGAGGCCCTTCAAAATTTTCGATGTTTTGAAATTTTGATTTCCAAGCTGTTGTGACCCACCCCCAATTTTAATTTTAAAAAAAATAAGATTTTTTTTTCATTTAGTATAAGCCCATGCATGGTGGCGGCCATGTTGAATGCCGTGCTGCGACTACGCCATAAATTCCTGTCACGGCACTTTTGCTTCTGGCACTTTCAAGTCCAAATATGTCCCAAGTAAAACATGCAAAATTGTTGACATGAGATTTTTTATATTACACAGTGGTGCATCAGCTGGTAAATAATGAACGTTTTATGAGTGCAATGGTTAGAATAATTGCAACAGGTAACAGGCGAGTGGAACATACCGTTAGTCACCGAATAGAGTTACTCTTACCACGAATGCGAAACATTTATTATTTGTTTTATACAACACTTGTATAAATCCCCATCATCTGATTTTCTGAGCACAGCTTGGTGAATTAACTGATTCAAACTGGAAGTTATCCAGTTGTGAATCTGCTCATTTTTCAACATGATATTTTGAGCTTGTTTAATCATTTGGCTGCATTGTATCTGTTTTCATATGTTGGCAGCATCGGCATTATTACAAAACAAGTTCTTGTAATTATTTTGTACGACTGTGAACAGTGGAGCTACATGTACATGTAAGAGCTTGATTGCTCATCATTTTGTCATAAAAGAAACTTGTGCCTCCATAAGCTGCCGTACAATTGATCCGGAGCTGTTCGTTATCCATTTCTAATGCACAGTTATAAATTTTTTGCACTCTGCGAGTGCGTTGTGCACGCATCGTGTGCTAGCTGTGTGTAAAAATAATTCAATGCCATGTGGTCAACGATCCATCAATCAGATGACGGGATTTATGCAGGTGTTGTATAAAATGGACTGGCCATCACTCCTTGAACTCTGCGATTATCAAACAGAAAACAGGGCTTCACTGGACTGCTAAAAATACATGCACTAAGACCTTTACATGGATACATGATACATAAGGGGAATCTCATTTTGTGAAGTAAGTCGCAAAAATATTTCTGAGGTTTTCTTTTTGATTGTTTTGTGTTTACAAGTTGTTGAAGTTCGGAATGTGTTATGTTGTCATGGGTGTTACTATCTCCTGGCCATTCCAAGTCTTTCTCGCTATTTCTAGCTGTTGGAATCGGTTTACCATGCATGCTTCTTGATGTGTGCTTCCACAACACAACGTACATGATGCAAGTTGCTTCACGATTAGGGGATGCCTGCGGAGTTGACAAATTATTTCCAATGACGGCTGTTTTATTATGACTCCATATACCCTCATCTAGACAAATTCATACAAACTTCATACAGTTATTAGATTACATTGTAGGCCTACCGGTACACGTGCTACCGTCAAATGCTGTACGCTGCAGGTGCACGTGTGCATTGGTTTTACGTAGTTGCATTGGTTTGAGCCTTGCTCAGATAATGCTCAAAATAAACTCGGTGCTTGTTATTATGCTGAGCACTCAAACATGAATTTGTATCATGCAGCACATACATGTACATGTAGTACCAAGCCATGCAGCTGTCCTTTTAGTTTTGGATTCAAGTACATGTAGCTGAACAATCCAGCGGTAAAAGTAACTGGTAATCAACGCTGGCGCTGTGAAAGCTGATTGTGCACATAGGTACCCTGCTGCATTGTAAGGCTTATAACTGCTACGAATGCCAGGCTGGCCCCGGCTTCAAAGTCTACCGATAAATCACCTTCACTCATGGAGTTTCACATGTACATGTACACGATGCACAGGCCAGTCTACATGTGTCAGTATCTGTGAACGAAGCTGGAAAAGATCGCAATTTCAAAAATGCTGGCGCAGTGCGTAGTTCATTCAAGTCAAACGATTAATTCCTTTTTCTTTAATTAATTTATTCAATGAAAAGTGAATTTTTAATTTCAGCAAGATAAATTGACTCAGCCACCCACTATTTTGATAAAAAAAAAATCCAAATTCAGAAACATTTCTTTAATGTGTTCACAATACTAAAGGTACGGGAATACAACTTCATGTTTTGCATGTGAAAACTGAAATATGTTGAAATTGAAAATTAGTTTGCATGCATACATGTACATGTTTAATCCATAAGCATTGCGCTTAAATACCGTATTCATTTACATCAATTAAGCCATCAAGTTTAAATACATGTACATGTATATGTATCACTCAAACATCAATGAAAATATCTCATTCATTGTAAATTGCACGGAGAAAAGCAGTGCAAGAGTCCGTTGCTCACGTTCCCATGGTCATGAGAAGTCCGTGCACAGGATCATCAAACAAGAACCTTTTCGTTTCCAAACTTGATACATGTACGCTGAAACAGCAACTGCTATTGGCCATTTGGCTGTGACCTTCCAGACTTCAGCCAATCAGATTGTTCAGTACTTGAATTTTGTCCATCTTTTTTAATCTTTGAAGTTTCTCAGCAATCAAGCTTGTTGGTGTACATGTGCATTAGGATAGTGTACATGTTTGCCTTGGGTTGTGGCTGGCCAAGCCAGCTAGGGCTACATCTAGTTGTTTTTATCCAGTGTGCATGGAGGTACCGTACATGTATGTGTACTAACAGTAAGTAGAAAGGGAAGTGACACTTTATTGGCACTTTTATATTTTTATGCAGTGTTTTTTGGGGGGTGGGAGAAAAGAAAACAAGAAAAAATTCAGATTTTTTTTAATAATAATGATTTTTTTATAAATAATGAAAATAATGTTGCGGGTGGTAGACGCAAAACATGAAAGTTCATTCCACTGGCATAATTCGGCTCTACATCATGTTCATTGTATCACATTTAATGTATCTCAATGATTTTTGAGCTTAAAATTTTGAGTGGCACATTTCCGCGTGTGCGTCCCAAGCTAATTGACTTGTTTGCAAACTCCTTCTGTAGTCCGAGTAACAACAACTCTACGAATTGCCTCTTTTACATTTGGGCATGGTCAGGAGTCCCAGAATCTTCAAGTTCTATAGGCCCAGTGCAACATTAATTTCACTCAGAATAGCTCATACGTCCATACTCCTGATCAAAATCCTTGAAATTCACCCCCAAACAGTCCTGAAACTACATAGTGTACAAGTAAGGTGCCCACTGTAAGATTCAGTGGGAATCAAAAGATCCCAATAGACTGATCCAGTAAGTAAGAAATTTCCTGTTTAAGTGGGAAAACTTCCTGTTGTCAAGCTCAAAGTTACCATCTTGTTGCGGTAGCAATTCAATCTGTTTGCTCATGTTTGGGGATAATATCGATAACATCACAATGTGCCAGTCAAGTGTACCATTCATACATTGAGTCTGGTGAGTGCACACATATATATGTACATGTACCGTATGCTGATGACCATCTGAATGGCACCACTTCCATTGGCTCAGACCAAATCAGGTCGTACGCTGGTCGCCGTGCTGTTCTGGAAGCAGTTGCTGGTGTACATGTACGGTAGGCATGCATACATCGTTGATATTAGCCTTGACATGAGTACAATTTGAAATGCTACAATAAGATGGCAACTTGGAGCTCAGTGACAGGAGAGTTTCCCACCTGAATGGGACATTTCTCTTTGCTAAGGTGAGTAAAACTAACCACCATTGTTGGAATCTTGGATTCCAACTGATTCTTACAGGATATGTACGTAGGTGTATTAACCTTAACCCCCTAGGCTTTTTTACTGGTACATGTAACTGTCCTCAAAAATCCCCCAAATTTCTTGAAAATGTTATTTGGAGGTGTACCTACTGCCTCAATGCTTCAAAATCCTGTGGCAATTCTTCTCATTTGAGGCAGTTTGAATGGCATTCTTGAGCAGTGCAGTTGATGCTTGACTGAGCAAGAAAAACCAAAGGTCTTACCTAGGATCTTCACTCATGGCATCCTTCGCAATCAGCCATGCACTTTTGCCATTCACCCTCAATCATCCAAATTCTCCAAAACTGCCCGAAGGATTTTGGAGGCTTGAGGGAGGTTAGGGTTGGACAGTTTTAGGACTGTTTTGGGATGAAACCTGAGGGGTTTGATTTGGGTTATGACCTACATGTATTTAGTGAAACTACTGGTAATAAATGGTACATACACATGAGGCCTATGGAAGGTTCTAGGACTCTACTGTAGCCTGACTGTGTCTAAATGTTAAAAGAGGTGATTCATAAGAGTCCATGTTACTTGGAATTACATGTTTAACTGCAGCATTAGTTCAAACTTTCCAGCTGTGTGCAATCACACTGCAGTTTGCAATATGAGTATCACAGCTGGTTCACGAAGTCATGATAAAAAATTCTGAAATATTTCTCAAAAAATTTACAATTTTTTACATTGTCACCACCTCATTTTGGAAGAATGGCCATTTTTAGGTAACATGTATTTACACGTATGTATGTTAGGAGGGGTAATCACCGGGCAATATTCAATACAAGCAAACAGCAAAGTAGAGCTTTGCAAACATTAGCCATCTTTTTTCGTGCTCATCAATGTGAAAAGTGTTTATCTTCAACATTTACATGTACACGTGGTTGAATACTTCCCAAATGTACTAGTTGTGCATGTTGAAAATGTTACTCTTTGACAGTGACTTGTGTTAACTGACTATCAATCGTCTAACGGTAGGTCAAAATTTTATTTCACAGTGCAGGTTAAAAAAAATCAGTCATTTGTTTTTCATCATGATTCAAATCAATTTATTTTCCCTTGATAAATTTAAAAATCATGACAACAACTTTGAAGCAAAAACCATGTACAAACAAAAAACCTTATACATGTACAAGCAAAAATCATATAACACAAACTACAAATGCAGCCTATGTTAAGAAATTTTTGTCTAAATCTAGCATTAAAAAGGTGACAAGAGTTTGGCTCACACACACACACACACACACAAAAGATGCTGTATATTTGTATGAAAAGGCCTAGACTTTCCACTTTTTTTCAAGTGATTAATTGGATGTATGGAGTCCTGTACATGTATGATAGCCTTAAGTCTTTACAGTGTTGCCTCAGAGATGCCTCAATGATATCTTCCCACAGCAAGGTTAGGAAAGTTCTATATCCTTGTTTACATCCAGGACATAACCCGCTCAAAATAGGGATGAATATGTTTTGTCCAAAAACAAGGAAATTGTGATTGTTCACACATTTTGTGGTGTACATTGTCTTTCCAAGGGAGATCAAACGTACAAGGAAGTAAAGACCAGTTCATGTTCAGTATACATGTACATGTATTCAGTATACGTGTACATGTATTCAGTATACATGTACATGTATTCAGTATACATGTACATGTATTCAGTATACGTGTACATGTATTCAGTATACATGTACATGTATTCAGTATACATGTACATGTATTCACACAGGAAGGGGGTGGGGGTGGAACATTTGGAACCTTATGTGTTATTCCCAAGCACATTAAGGAGGAACTTCCCAAGTGCATAAAGGTGGACACCGTTCAATTACCCTGACTACAGCACCTCAGCAGATGGAATGGGACACCTCAGCATCTTACATGTACATGTACCGGTACATTGTACATGTACATGTATACATGTACATGTACATACATGTAGTCAGCCAATTTACCAAGGTTAGATGAATTATTTTATGCAAGGAAAAGAATTAACCCTAACTA
>NW_019091487.1:726999-748804 GCF_001949145.1 Acanthaster planci | reverse complement strand
GTGCAGGAGCCTAGGGGGTTAGGGTTAAGTAGACGTTTTGCTTTATATTTTATGTTGTTTTTAAAAAAATGTGCACTTCCATTTGTTACCAAACAGTCCTGCATGTCAAGGCAAGGAAGGTTAATTTGGACTATATGAAATGGTGGACTTATTCCCTTTGTTGTGCACAAGCTAGAGCGCAGAACAGTGACAACTAACTTGTAATGATCGAAGAAAGAGTCCAGATTTACCGTAGTGGGGTCCAAATGCCATTTGTCACCAGATTGATACAGTTAAGTTTGGCCTATGGTTTGGTCTTCAGGTCAATTGTGCAGAGTTGAGGAAATGGTTTAGGAGTGGTATCCTTCAATGCTTTGGCATGGTTTTCAAATGCTTCCCCCACAGGAAGCAGAAATTTGGGCCTAATTGGCCTGTAGGTGGGTGACAACCCCATCGCCTTTCCTTCCATTCCTACTACTATGATGATGCTTGGCTGTTGTTTGATTGGTCTGGGGTGAGTCAAAAGTCATGCCAGTAGTGTTGGCTATCCCGGTTGGCAGCAATCTGTCCCTAACCCTGATGAATTTAACATCTGGGCAGGCTCACTGGCTCAACTTGAGAAACAACATTCTGTTAGGTTGATACAAATGAACTGGTAGTAGGACAAACACTTGCTGTTGGTTTTTAGGTTAAGCAATTTTAAAATGTCACAAATGTGAACAGTGTGCCAGCAGGTGTACATGTACACTAGTATTACTGTACCACTATGGAGGAGGGTCTATTCCTTCCTCCATGGTACCACCAAGCTGTGTCTTATTGTTGGTATAATTAATTTGGTACATGTACATGTATACATGAGGTATTTTCCTCATTCCTTGGTTGGACCAGCATTTCTACATGTAAGTAGCGGTACATGTATACATGAGGTATTTTCCTCATTCCTTGGTTGGACCAGCATTTCTACATGTAAGTACCGGTACATGTACATGATGATGTATAGTACAAATGCTGGTCCTATGATTATTGTGTTGACTTAAACGTACAGTACATACATGTACATGTACACTTTGTGGGATGGACCATATTATAGTGCAGTGTTTAAGTACATGTAATTGTGTTCATCGACAACATAACTTCTAAAATCTTCTCAGGACAGAAAACAAAAAATGAAAATTGTGCATTCATGACTTTGCAAGTAATTACATGTACTGTACATGTAGGCACCGGGTACTGGTACACTTTATGTAAATATCATGTATCGTTAAGCGGTAGGCCTATATGTTGTCAAATTCTGGATAAAAACCATTATTTAATTAAATCATTAGTTGGCATGTGGTAAATATTGAAAGAACAAGTATTTCTGTTGATTAGTTTGATATTCTTATGTACATTGTACATGTAGCATGTTGTAGCCTTTTTAAACTGAGGTAAACTGGCACTCAACTGGGAGTCTTGGTTGTTTGGCTAGTGGCCTATACTACGTGGTGACCTTTCTGCGTGTGGGTGGAGGTGTTATTTCCTCAGCTACAATGTACATGTACATGGCCTACACCACAGCACCTTCCCAGAAATGAGCTTTTACTTGTAATAGAAACGTGATGCAGGTCTTTTTGTTTGACCTTGGCAGGGCTGGCGTGTACACACGTACATGTACAGTACCTTACTGGACACGCACCCACACATCCCTTAACCTCTCAGTCTACACACAGATTGTAATGTAGGAAATTAATAAGTCATTGCATATTCCCGTGGGCAGTGTCTGAGTCTAAGTGGTTGGATTTCAGATTCTGTGAAAAGGATGGCAGCTGTTGTGTCAGTTTTCTCCAGGCTTATGAGTGAAAAACATACCTCTAGAAGTACAGTGTACATGTATGATTTGGTACATGTAATTAATGAAATACATTGCAGGAAAAATACTGTTCAGAGAAAGCCATAGAGGATAATGCATTAGACATGTACTTTTGCGATGTAATGCAAACAAGTAAAAGGCATCACTTGAGAATTTAATTGATATTGTGAATGCAAATTGTAAGCAGTGAAAGATATCCATAACATGCCTTGCATTTTTGTAAACTGTACATGTAGGCCCTACATGTGCATGTACCGTAGGAGAACATGTTCCATCGTTGCATTACTGGTAAGTGTACCAGTACAAACAATATGTACAAGTGCAGTACATACACTTTATGTAGTGTGAATTGGTGTATGTGTTGTCAACCACATCTTTTTACACACCTTGGTCACAAATAAAAAGGATCTTCAGTGAACATTGATGTAAATTAGATTAGGAAGACATGAACATTGATCGTTGCTGCAGTGCATGTTAACCTACTGTATTTTGTTGCATTCAGTTTAAAAATAGTGTAAATATACCAGTACATGAATGTTGATGTGGCAGGTGAACGAGGCATATTCAGCCTGGGTACATGTTGACTGTACACTCATCGTATAGCTGAGTTTGAGTTATACCTGGCTGAGTGTTGTTTCTGCACAGAAATCTTTAGTATTCTTGCATATTGCGCAAAAACATGTATTGTAGTAACAGTGTATTTAGAACCCTGATCTGCATTCTAATGCAAACAGTGTGAACGTGCATTAAGACGATGGCCAAAAAACCCCTTTATGTGAAATCTGGAGTGTCGCAATCAGCATGTACACTGTACATGTACCGGACCTGGTATGCATTCTCCAAGCCATGAGCATAGGTCAGTCATGCATACATGTACTAACAAATATTAGCAATTCATTATTCATCCATCATTCAATGTATGGCCTGTCCACTTGGTACAGACCATTGATGTGCTGAATATCAAACCAATAGGAATTTCTCCTTGTATTGTACATGTTCTAGCATGTATAATGCATTATGAGTTCAGTATACGCACTCATTAGCCATTGTCTGTTTGGAGTTATAAACAAGGTTTGTTTCTAAGCATGTTTTGTTGTTGGTAAACATGTATTTTGTGTAGAGTCTAGTTGAACAAGGTATCGATATTCACAATACACCTTTTGTTATGCTCCATTCCTCCTTGGTTACCGGTATGTTCTGCATTGCAGGTGGTTGTGACTTTTGGATGTTTTGGTTATGTACATGGACATGTTCTGGTACCAGCAGTACATGTAAAGCATAATTTTGTCAAGTTTTGTTTACATGTGTGCTTTCCTATGAGGGTTTGATAACTCCTGTCCCACCTCATTGCCATAGGAAAGCACATGTGTAAATAAACTGTGACATTGTTTTACATGTATGTCTGTGAGTGAGTTAATAAGATCTTTGTGTGGATTGTGGTGTATTTTTAATAATTATTGTATTTTTTAATGAGAAATGACATGGAATTTTCAATCCTGGATTTAATTAAGCTTTACATATATCTATCTATGTTCATGTATCTACTAGGGCTGTGGGAAATATCTAAATGTTTGATCAATTAGCGAATATTTGAATGTTATTTTCCTAATTTGAATATTCAAATGCAGAATTCAAGAAAAGGAACTAAGGTAGAATTTTCGTTTGTTTTAAATGGGAAAATTTCACTATGGATGCTTGTTTCAAACAGAATCAAATGAAAAGTGACAGGAATCTCACAATGATTCCAAAAAGAAATTACTCATTAAAAAATTTAAATGGAATAGAAATTTTCAACAGGGCTAAAAGTATTGTTAGTCTGTTAAATCTTGCTAAATTGTGGGATTTGTGACTGAAGATACAATGTATTCCTAGACGTGAGAAGTTATTACATAATACATGTACATATAGTGATTATAACATACAATTGTGTGCGTTATTGCAACTGATTTTGTATGTATGGCTTAATTATCAATAATATGCTTAGATCGAATATTTGATTAAATTGAAGGTTGAATATTCGGATAGGGAATCATTTGAATTGACTCAGCCCTAGTATCTACACACTGCTGTCACCTGTAATGTACTACATATTTACATACATGTGGATACATATTTCACAAAGGGTGATATTAGACAGTTGCATTTAGACTGGGTTAACTTTTGATCTGTAGATCATCTTAATGTAAGCTCCTCAGCTGTCATTTGTGGTGACAAATTTCTGAGAATTGACTTACATGTATGGCAGTAAGCATTGTGAATATAGTACGGTAGTTGATAAAGATAAGATTGTTAGTAAAATTCTTGAGGTCACAGTTACATGTCACTGAGTTTTCCAGAGCATACATGGACTGTATCTGCTTTTGTTTTTATATGCAATCTAAAAATGTCCAATCACTAGTTCCCCCTCTGCAGTTTCCAGTTGCGTCATTGATTACATTGATATGCTTTGACTGGCTGGTCGGTCTCGCTCAAAAGGCTTTTAATGCAAGCATGACACAAGCATTAGCATGTGCTATTCATGTATTGTCCTACATGTACATGTACATGTACATGTAGCTGTATGATCGTACTGGTCTTCCACTGCCCTGTTTATGCACATGTACATATACTGTACATGTGTAGATGTGCAGGCGTGGCATACATAGTGTGGACCTCTGCACAAAGGAAGTCCTCATAATGTAGGGTATGATGGCATTGTGTGGACTGGCACACGTCCACACAATGTTTTCCCCTCTCTGAAAAACAGTAATCAGAGGCATTTTGGGGTCGAAGTTATCGGTAGCAAAATAAAGAGGAACAGTCCAGGAAATCATCATCAAAAATGCAGCTCGAAGGAGTTATTCTTGTTGGAGAAAAAGGAGCATTTTTCTCAAGTTTCCTTAACCACAGGAGAACAAAGGAATGTCCGCACTTAATATGTAAAACAGGTATGGGTGTATTTATGGTGCTTGTAATATTGTCAGATCAGTCTCACCATTGGAATTGAAGTGGCTGTTTTGTTTCAGAAGAAAGTTCTGTCATTATATGTAGTTCATTCGTAGCAAATTGGCAGTATATCAAAAAGGAGCTTTAAACAAAAACTTGAAGAGTGAAATATTTTTAAGATCATAATCTTCTGTGTAGTGTTTGCTTTGAAGTTTGTATAAAGGTCCAAACTGATGGCATGAAGGTTTGCGTGCGCTATCAGTGTTTGTGCATAGAGGTGGTTCGTGGCAGTTGACTTCTCTTGATGAAATCATAGTATCTCTAATCCAATGATTACTATCTGCCTCCTTCGTCTGAGCCTGGTTCCCTACGGCCCAGCCAGACTTAATTGTATTTAATAGAGCAGATTTTTTATCTCATACCATACATTGCTGTTCATTCCTTGCATCTAAGGTACCATACATGTACAAGTATTTATTCAATCTGGAATTGATCACACTGATGCATGAATGATCATATTACAGTGTAGTTGGGATATGCTTGTCTCCTATCCTGATAAATCCATTGCTGTTTGTTGATAGTTTTTCAGTGTTTTTTTGTGCCCTCCCCCCCAAAACACTGAAATCTTTTACTTGGAGCGGTCCAATCACAAGGTTGACGGTTACACTTGGGGGACCTGGTCCATGTAAAGTAGAATTTAGTGTGTAATTTGCACAAGACTTATACTGGAGTGCATTTTACAAATGTACACTACTACAAATATCAACAAATTTTGCATTTCATCCAAACAGTGGACAATTTATAAACAGATTTCGGGATTGTCATGAGTTCAACTGCATTTTCATGTTAGGTACATATACATGTGACAAGGAATTTAATGATGACACTAACAAGATGTATTCTTTCTGTAATTGCATAGAATTACGTTCATAATTTTTACCGTTCTGGCAACATTAATGAATTTGTCTCACAAAATGATTGATATACTGAGGAAAGTCTTTGCTTTATTTGTTATAGATCTCCTCATTGACTGTCTTTTTTTTTTGAATTCTTCATAATTCTTGGAGTTTGTTTAAAGTTAACTAAACAAGAAGCCACACTCCAACCCCGGAATTTTTTTGGTGTGAAATTGGTGTAAATAAAATTTGTATTTCTTTTGTGACATAGATTCTTTGTGCCATGTTCCCGTTTCCTTATTTATTTTAACTCCACTTGATTACACAAGTCACCGATCAACATTACCACCGATCAACATTACCACCGTGGGATGTTTTTTACCACAGCTGGTACCAGTACAGAGGTCACAGAATCAAAGTGTGCCATTCAAATTTGCATGAATGCAGTCTGGTGGTAATTTTCAAGTGATCCAACTGGCTTGCTGATTTTATACCGGTAGTTATTTTTCCAGTTTGCAGTTGAACTACGGTACATGTACATGTACAGTGTAGGATGAACGGACTAAATATATTGTACATGTACATGCATGCACTCAACTTGAGAGGTACATGTACATGTACCGGTATGCATGTGAAATGGAAGGTCATACATGTTCATGTATGCAGTATTGTGTACATGTAAGTTGCACATGTGCATTGTATGGTACATGTACATGTACATGTACATGTATGTACATGTAGGCAGCTGTGAGGTTGGTGGTTGCATTGTATGTACATGTATCATGAGTCATGGAATCCTTAGGAGGGTTCACATGGGGGGTAAGAGGAGTGCTCAGCAAGTAGTGTTTGTGAAGTGTCTGTGTTATGTCTGACACATATACAGCATATGTACAAGGGGAGTGGAAGTGGTGGTACAGTAGTCTATTGGCCATTCAACTTGGTTCAAGTGGCTTACAAACACAGAAGGGCTCTATGAGTATGAATTTAAGAGAACCAAGAGTTTATGATGCCCATGATCTCCTTATTGCATGTACAGGCTGCTACATGTACATTTATTTTGGGAGTTTGCACTTGTGATTTTTTCTGTTGGTGGCTTGTAAAGTACATTTTTAAAACGAATCTTATAAATAGATAACATGATTCTTGTTGGCATTCTTTTCTCAAGCAGTTTTCCACCGCCCCTGTGTCAGCATTTATGGCGTTTGCTAAAATCTCTGGAGAATTCTGCCGAAGCCAGCACAAGTGAACTGTTGACGGATCTTGGTTTTCGCATACGAGGGACACTCTTACAATTGCTACTGCATTCCCTCAGAGGCGCCCTCGTTTGACACAAACCCAAACGACTCTGGACCCCCACCGACTCGTGAGGGTTCATTGCCGCTACGACACGTGCAATCTGCTCTTTGGAGGCCTCGCTTGCATGCGCGGGCTTCACTTCAGCACAGCGGAAGCTGTCGCACTCAAGCTAAACTCTGGACGCCACGGATGGGGTAAGGTGACAGCCGTTGACAGGGCAAAGGCCTGGGCCTCTCAAGGGTACCAAATTGGGGATTGGTCAGTTAGGGGAGCTGGCTACTGCGGACTCGCTTTCCCAAAGGTCAAGAACAAGCCAAATCGGTGAGAAAGAGCACCTAGAGAGCTTGCTTCTAGGGACCTCATTCGTCAGCTGTGAGTGTGTGTGAGTACAAGAGGATACTTGCCTTGGAAGTTTGTGTCCAACATCCCCCTCCCCCAGAGTTGTTCTTTTCTTCGTCTGTCGTCGTGGTGATCCTATGAGGAACTACACTATCAACATGGCAAGAAGCGTGCGTCCAGCACCCGTAGAAATCATCTACAAGCATACACGATTTCTCATCATCCACAACCCTGACAAGAATGGCATGGATTACTTCATCAAGGTGAGGCTGAACAACTTACTCATTGATTTGGACATTTGTTGTCAGCTCAACTGTAATACACGTCATGTACATGTTCATTCTACTTGAGGAGATGTACATGTGCAGGTGTATGCATGAATTACCGCTATATGTTCATTTTCATACATGGCTACCTGTACATCTCCATCAACAGGTGGGGCAAGTGATATGAAAATGGATAGTAATTTATCATTACTCGGTGTAATAATGTCTATAGAAATGCATACTACAAAAAAAAAACCGGTATGCTGGGTCTTTTGTGGTTTTCTTTTTGACTTTCGCTGATTGAGACAAGTTCTCGTCTGAAATGCTGGGGCGTTAGGGTGGATCTTTGAAAAACATGTACAATTCAGAGATTGGCCATGTCTTGAATATTTAGCCTTTCTGCGTTGAAGACATTTTTGTTTATCACAGAAGAGTGTATACTAGATTTGGCGATGTGTTTGCATGTACATGATGGCCAGCAGGCGGGGATGCTGTATGTCTTTGGATCAGCTCAGTAGTCAGCTGACAGCTTTTCTAGCTGGCATCATTCCACACATTGCTGCAGTATCATGCACAGACCACCTCAGGGAGGAGGGAGACGGGAGCTACCATAGCCACCCAAAAATAACCAGTTATCTTGCATCGTGTCCCTCCTATCGAATCAGCAGCATCTCAGCCAAAAAAAAGAAAGAAAAACATGCGGCCATCTCTTGAGTAATCTTTGGACTGTGATAAGACACACGTAGTAGGCAGTCTTGTTATGCATTGGTGATTTATAAGGCTTTGAGTTGGAGATGAGCATTCAGACTGAGACGGGAGAAACAATGACCATCTGACCTTTGCTAGTTCTGTTGACTGGAGGTGTTTTGCAGCCGCTTGTGCAGGTTGTCTCGTCGGCGTGTCTTTTTTTATCAGTCTGTTCAAAAGGCCCCTGCCAATGTGAGATCATTTCTATTTCATTACGTTGCCGACAGACTTCATAAATTCAGCGGCTGGGTGTGGACATCACGGCTTGAGAGCAATGTAGGATGCATTCGTGTGCAAAAAATGTGCATGTACGCTCAGCAACGATCAAATATTAGATGCAGGAAATCTGCGATCATATTACTGATGAAAACTGCAAAAGTCTGTCATTTGGTCCACATATTCATAATGTTCATGCATGTGTAAAATGTACGTGTTCATGTACAGAGAGATGTGTACAAAATACCCAGCAAATTGTGATATGTACATAACTATACATAAATGTACCGGAACATGTTTTATGCACTTTGAAATTAATGCCAATTTTGGTCAATTTTTTTTCTCTGTGACAGAGTTTAGACACTAAAACTGCACTTATCATTCATATCATTTCTTGCCAAATATGTACTGCTAGTTTTTCCTTTTTCTCTCTTCTGAAACTTGGACAGTGGTTGGAAAAAAAGTGGTGTTCACAAAAACCAACCTGCATTACAAATTCTACACAGCATTTGTTGTGTTTAGTCTTTCTTAGAAACCCACAGCCATGCCTTGGCAAATTCCTGAGGCCACAGTGGCATTTTATTGAGGAAGAGTTCTGCTTGGCAGTGTTTAGTTGAGGCCAAGGAACACATTTGAAGCTGTAGTCAGGTCAATATTTCTTGCAGCCAAGCCCCTGCTGATGCTAGGCTTCATGTCCTGTTGGTTTTGGATAGCAACTGTTTGTGCTGGTCTTCATTCTATTATCTCTGCCCATGCACATGTTGGGGCATTTTCTAGTGCAGATTGAAAATAAAACATTGTAATGAATGGGGTTAACAGGAACTACAGTGTAGGAAACTTGTTTGAATTTCACCAAGCACGTACATGTACACCAACAATGATGTTTTGTGCACTGTAGCATGTTAAAGTACACACACAAACAGTACATGTAGACATGTAATGTAGGTATTTTTGGATGGCATCTCATTGTATATGTACATGTATGTGTGTTCATGTAGTAAGGAAAAAAATGCAAATGTATCATGGAAAAATGTCAAATGTTGCATGTGCCTGGGTAAAATTTGTCATTTTATGTTGATCCTTCCAGGATCTTCAGAAATCAACACTAAGGAATTTTAAGCAGCAAAACATGTACATTCTTTGAACAGAATGTGATGTTTAGTACATAATCCTTCAGAAAAATTCAAAACTACTAGGTGTAATGAATCACGTACTAAAGTGTGCCTTTGCATTGGTACATGTGTATGATTGCTTTTATTGGTACACGTACATGTATGTAATTGATCCTTGATTCCAGGAATTGAAGAAGAGAGACATTGTGGAAGTGGCGAGAGTTTGTGAGCCCACCTATGAGACCAAATTACTGGAGAACGAAGGGATCCAAGTCCTGGTGAGTCCATGCAACTCTAGCCTGGTTGTTGACTTCACCCTTGGTCTGTTTGTTCCTCCATCTGCAGATACATACATGTACAGTAGTTGTATGAATTGGACTTGGCCAATATTCCACAGATCTGTCAAGCAGAAAAAATATTGCTCAGAAACTCTGAGCCAGAATACTAGCCAACAACCAGTCCTAAGTTCTGTACCTGTATGTGGTTTGTGGTTGTGGTTAGTCGAAGGTTTCTTCCAAGTAACTTTTCACTTCACTGCCAGACAGTCCTTGAACAAAGAGCTCTGCAATTTTTTTGTATGAACCCATGGAAATTCTCAGAAACTTCCCTTTTTGTTAATTATACAGGACTGGGCCTTTGACGATGGCGGTGTGCCTTCTAACGATATTATTGAGAAGTGGTTGGATCTTGTGAAGAAGCGTTTTAGTGAGACCCCGGGGAGTTGTGTTGCTGTGCACTGTGTGGCAGGATTAGGACGTGCCCCTTTGTTGGTTGCTGTGGCATTGATGGAGGCTGGCATGGGTTACGAGGATGCTGTCACCTTAATCAGAGAGTAAGTAGTCAAACATTTCACTGGCTCCCTGCACCTGGTAACCAAGGTTGCTTACACAAGCTTATTTTTTAACAAAGATTTCATAATTATGCTGTCCATTAGAAATAAACAGTTTTCAAATTGGGAGGTGGACTCTAAATTTTGTGTTAAAACTTTTGGTTGAATGCTTGTTCGTGAAACTGGTTTCAGTAAAAAAAGCCAAAAAAAATAAACAAACGATAAGATAAAACAACACAAACAAAACCAAGTTGTAAGTTCAACATCATTGTCATGCATTCCTCTTTATTTGTAAATTCTCGTTACTGACTGTTACAAGATTATAGGCAACCTTGCATGTGACATTTCCCTCTTCATCATGAGCATACTGTCCCATTTCTCTGTCAGCATTAGACTTTGTAATTTGGTTAAAGGGAGAAAAATGAAGTGAAATGCAAACATGAAAAGTAGCTGGTACTTTGTAACTGCAGTGCGATATGTACACGTATCAGGATTCTCTCGATAAGGGGATCTTTAGAAGTGTCTTCTTTGAAATAAGGGTATTGTGTGAGCTAAATTCCGTAAACAGGAAATATTTCACATCACTGTGATACATGCACAGTCCCACACAACAGATGGATAGTAAGTTAGTTTGAGTTCTTGGCCTCCAAAGGATTTTTTTGTTGTATTTATAATTGAGGGTGACTGTCGGATTAAAAGAAGCTAATATCCGATGCAAAAAACCAGTAAGCAGTTTGTGTAACTTTAGCAAGAGATTAGTTTTCAAGATGTTCAACATTGAATGTTGGATTTTATTTGCAGCCTCGATGAAAACATCTTGGACATGTATTTGCACAACAGTGGCATCATGTAGGCAAATGAATTTTACTTGCGTACATCATTTTTCCGAGTTGACTGGTTTGGTGAAATTACAGTAGCACAGTGGAAGTATTCGTTGCAACAAAGTCTGTGGAGCCATGTGCAGAATTTGATTTGATTTTTGTATATTTCTGTCCACTTAATCATGGGGACATTTGTTTCGTTACAGAAGAGGTTGCATTGTCACTTATTCCTTGTTGTTAACGTAGGTAACCTTGTGCAAGATATCTGCTAACATTGGTAACATTTGCATAATTAGATCCCAAAGGAGATGAGAATTGTCACACCTACATGAAGTATTGTGGCAAATGTTAAGCATTTGGTAAATTTTGGTAAATTCTAATGTGACATGGGCTGGATTTGTAGCTTTCTGTGCAATTTCAAAAGAATTTGGTTTTTAAGTTAACTTGGGACACCAAAATATGTTCGCTAAAAGTCATGCATAGATGACCCCCCTTAAGTCAGTTGAACCAGTGACTGATTTTATTTGTCCTCTTGCAGGAAACGCCGTGGTGCCATCAATGCTAAACAACTGGCCTTCCTGGAGAAGTATCGCTCCCGCATGAGACTAAAACACAAGAAAAACAACAAAGACCAGTGCTGCGTTCAGTAAATGTTATCTCCAAAACTGTCACCCCAAGAGAGAAAAAAAGAGGAAAGTAAATCATCAGGACAGGAGCAACATTCAGTACCCCACTAAAGCATTTGTTAATTTAGGAAGGGAATTGTTTCTTCTCATGAACCAAAAATATTAATTGATTTTGCATTATATTGTTTACAGGTTGATATAATGTACATGTATACTTATTCATATGACATGTGTATGTACTGAAGGATTGCCTTCCTTTTCCTGAATACTTTGAATGGTTTTGCCACATTTTGACCCATGCTTAATTGTCGTTTTTCTTTGAATACAACCTGCTTTCCTTATAGTCATGGATTTTTGCAGATTCAAGGAAGCTTTGTATTAAAAAAAATACATGGAAATGAAGGATCAAACCATAAAACTTTCTAGTAATGGACATTATTTGTTCCCCAGAACATTGGAAAATGAAATTAGTTTTGCTTGGCATTGCCTTGTTGCTTTGGATACCTGGTGAATGTGAATGACCCCAGGTTATTTGGCATTGCCTTGTTGCTTTGGATACCTGGTGAATGTGAATGACCCCAGGTTATTTGGCATTGCCTTGTTGCTTGGGATACCTGGTGAATGTGAATGACCCCAGGTTATTTGGCATTGCTTTGTTGCTTGGGATACCAGGTCAATATGAATGACCCCAGGTTATTTGGCATTGCTTTGTTGCTTGGGATACCAGGTCAATATGAATGACCCCAGGGTATTTGGTATGCATATGTCATGCTAGAAGTTACATGTCCATATTTAATTTCACACTTCACTGATTTTCAGGAAGTGAATGACGCTATTTCAAAGGTCACTACCTAAATATCAACTAGACATTAATTATTTGTCTGTTTTATCAGTTCTTTCTGTTGGAATTTTTTTTTGTTTTAGCTAAATGATTAGTATTCTGTTTGTCACCCAGCAATATGTCAATAATGGATGCACTTGTTAAAAAGTAGTCCTTGTGTGTGACGTGAAGACTGACCAGTCTGACGTGTGTTTTCCCCTATTGACGTGGCAGCTCATAAGACAACATTTTGATGTAATATTTTTTTTTTGTGGGGGGGGGCTGGGAGATTTGTAGAACTGCTCCTGTCACAGCTGGAAAAAAGTTGAAACTTTGGAGAAAATGTGCCCAAGAAACACTTCCTGGATTTGAAATGTTTGGCAAAGCTAACACGTTCTAAACAAGTTTGAGGGTAGGTTCAGACTTTGGAACAAAAGGACTCCTTCGCGCCAATAGACTTATTGTTTTGAAAGAGGGCTTCAAAAGTAACATATTTATTTATTGATCAGTGTAATACAGTACTACACCTTCCGTTGTTTTCTTATATTGATCATTTCTTTTAAATAGAATTAGGTTGAGATTTTATCTCCCTGAATTTCAAATTTCTGAAATCACTCATTTATTTTGAGAACTTTGTTTGGCTTTCACATTTGCACAAATTTCCAACTGTTAGATTTTGTGATTAATTATTTATAATTTGTTTTTGTACAAATTTATGAATTATTTCCAGCAGCATCTAGAATTCCAATATTGCTCTGAGAGAGTATGCAGTGGTTGTGATTAGCAAACAATTGCATCCAGAAACATGTAAATCTTAGTTGAGTAGCCATGCTGTAATTGTCAGAGCAGAAATGTCAAATGTCAGGTGTCAAAGTTCAGGGTCATGTGAGAACTGAGAAATAATATCTCAGTGTACATGGACATGTGTGGGACAGTGTGGGTTGGAACTGACCTATCGCTGTTTGCGAGTTAGCCACTTTTGGTAGACAAATCTATCATATAATGTACTTTATGTTTTTACTGTCTCCGATTTTGAATGTCCTGCATCCACTTTGTATTGGGCTGTATTTCACAAGCTGCGTTAACATAATTTTGTTACGATGCTCGTTTGCCAAGTCAATTGAAAATTATAATATTCCTGGTTTTATTTATTTTTATCTCAGCTTTTTTTTTGAACCATTGAATAGTCATGTTGCTCCATTTCAAGTCAGTTGACCTCATACTTGCTGACCTTTGACTTTAAAGCAAGCTGTGGATTCAGTTGAAATGATTTGTATCGAATTATTTTGTTAACGTTTATTGCACTGTTCTGTAATTTTAGTGAGTTATGTTCTTTTCTAGAAAGGTCTACATGTATGCTTGGTAGAGACTGCACACCTTGGCATTTTTCAGGAATTTTTTCTTTTCCCTTTTGCACCATCGTAAACAATGAATTTTTAGGTTTTGGAAGTTTGTACTAATGTACAAGCAAAGCCACTTTAATTTGGTGCCAATGGGATGAATTGTTGGAATTGTATCTTGATTATATTTTCTGCATGATCATAAACTGTGATGTAAAAATGTTTTTAATAACACATTTATCAAAAAAGAAATGAATTTGTGGAAAATAATTTCATGGTGAAACAGGCTGAAGTTAGTAGAACTGCAGAATATCTCATTTGAAAACCAAATCAGAAGTTTGATTAGTACATGTAAGTAGTTAAATTGTGATACTTGAGTAATGACTGTTTGTCCGCTAACCCTTACTAACAACTGAAAAAACTGAAGAAAATGCCTTTGACTCTTACCACTGGACTAGCAGTTTAATGATGGACAAAGTCTATTTTTCACACTGCATTTGTACTCTGAAAGTGTGCTTTTAAATAACTATTTTTAGGTGCTGAAATTTCAATGCCGTTAAATTTGATATGTCCCTTCGTCTTGTTGATGTGCTCAACGCCAAAGCCGTGTGATAGAGTTGTAGTAAATACCTCAAGTAGACTGTGATATTAATAACTATCTTGAAAGGCAAAGGTAGAAAATCCCGAGTAGAATGTGATGTATAGTGTGAGCGTTGTATTCACTTTCTACTAACAAAGTGGTGGTGTAACTTTTCAGATGTTTACTGTGAATGAAACAAACTGGTGTTGGATCTGAGACTGTTACCCACAACATGTTTGTGATAAGCTGTGTTTTTACTCATCCCCAAAAAGATCAATTGTTGCTCTTTAGACCCACGCAGTCACTTCAAATTTCAAGCTGCTGTATGATTTTCAACTCTACTAGGTAGCCATCTTGAAATGTCTCAAACGCAAGTTGCATGGAATAGCTGATACCTTTACCCTTGCATTGTAACATGTACCAAGGATTTGGGTACTAGACCAAGGTATAGCCATCAGCAGGTAGTTCTGATTTTGTTTCACAAGATTTTTCTTTAGTTCCAATCAGTGAACTTTGGTGAACTTCAAGTCACAATTACTGTAACTATACTCATGATTAGTCACGTTGCACATTTTTTCTATTGTGATTGATTGCTTAAAATTCTGGACACTTGTTTTGTCATTATTTTGATTTTGACAAACTTAGTTCATTTTTCCCAAAGGGTGTGAATTGTTTTCTAGTCCGTTATTGGTACTGATATTCAAACGACTTGGTTTTGGTGTGCTGGTGTCCAGTTTGTAGTCTTTTTTATGAATATTCATTTTGACAATCCAACATGCCACTTGCTTTTCTTCAATAATATCACTCAGAATATGAGATCAGTGCTTAATGAAACTAAAACGGTTAAGGTGAAGTTGTACTTTGTCTTGTCAGTATTACCACTGAGTTCTTTGGCGAATTAATATGCTTAAATTCCTGTCGAGAAATCTGCAGGCAGCCTTCAAGTTTCAGAGGATTAGGGCATTAACAGACATTATTAGTTTTTCTGTCAATTTGTTTCTTCCAATTGGTGTTGTTGCTATGGGGAGTGTCTGAGTGCACATTTCTGAAGAAATTAATTTGCATTATAATGTGCTTTACCCCTGAAAATGGAATAATTTTGACAAAAATACAATCTCAACAAGGTTGACTTGAGTTATCCCTCACCAATATTACATTACTAAATTTTGAACAGTGAAAAATTTGTCTATGAAATCTGGAAAAAAATTAATGCCAGGTTTTGTTGTGTGCCCAAACAAGGTACATGTGTATGATTGGAGTGTATGCCTTGATGTCATTAGGTTTGTTGACCAATGTGGAATTTGCACATAATTATCTCCTATAAGAGTTGCTGCTCGTCCCCATTACCAGAAATAAATCTTATTTGATTAAGTTAAATAAAAGTAGTCTTTGTTTTGCTTATTTTACTGTGGTCCTCCTCGTTAACCAGCTTTTCCCCACTTTCATTCCACTGGAATTGTCTTTAGGAGACAGTATACTGGAAGCAACATACTTTGTTCATTTATTTACCTACAGAAGAGATTCAAAAACAAAATAACGCCCCCTTGGATTTGGATGCTTCATTAGCTTTTGGCCACCAACATGGGGGGAGAATCAAGGAAATAATTTAGGGGGTTGGGACGGGGCCATGCCTGTCAGATTTTTTGTATCCAATTGTTGGGGACAGGCACTGCATTATATTGTTACTGATGCACTTACATGTACCTCTACACAGATAAGAGGACGTTATCTTTGTGTGTGAGGGGGGTGACCCCTTGGTGCACCTGCAGCACTTCGAGAATGCGAGGTACATCATGCATTGTTAAGAAAACTTTAAAATGTAGAGCTCTGGCCTGGACTCAAATCACGTGATCACAATAGAGGGCTTGGGAATGAGGATTTGGGTTTGCGCTGTTCTAGCCTGGAATATTTTGTCAATGTTTACTTTTTAGGTTGGAACTGATTCAGTTATACCATCAACATGGCACTTCAACAATAATTACATGATTATGCTCAAATTAATTTCCCTTCTAATTGTATACACATTTTCTCAAACATGTTTCATTTATCCAACCTTCTTACAATGAAATAAATGTACTTCAGCTGAACTGCCAGCAGAAATGAAGCAATGGTCCTGTAAATGTGGCAGTTCATTATTTGAACAGTACATGAAGAAAACATGCTGTAATTACTGACATGGGTCCTTTCTTACTTTCACTAACATCAGTTGTAGAAGAAAATAAGCTGTGGAAAACAAAAACAGAACTGCATTCAGAGACAAAAAAAACAAGCCACTGGAAATATGGTATAGGGTTGGCATGGCAGATGTTAAGTGGGGATGGGTGTCGCTGCCAGGTTCACTTCTTTAGGGTAGGTGTTTGTGGACGGAAGTGGGTGTGAAGGTTTTTTGGGAGTTTTGACACCAATGCACCAGTAAGGAAAAGGTAGTGATATTGTCACTCATTTTTCTTAAGAAAAAAAAATGATTACCACTGGTATGTTGTAATTTCAAATGTATTACAGATCTGCTAATAATTAATGCAGCATTAATCTGGTGTACTGTTATCTTTCTGAGACTCGACAATAAACTTAAGCACAGTGCTGATTTTGTTTTTCACATCAACTGTCACACTTTAGTAAACTCTTTATTCCAATCCACTGACTTTACAAAATGGGTCTGAATAAAGCATGACACAAACACTTTATACAATACATGTACATTTATGTAGATATCATACAACATATGGTTTTTTAAAAATATCTATACATTTACAGTACACGATTACATTAACACAGACACCATCGGGTAAGATGTCTGATGTGTTGATCTCAAGAAGTTGGCTTCTTCTAACTGGAATATGCTGGTATTATGTGGACGTCAATTTGAATTTATCTCAATTCAGACGTGAGAAAAAACTTTTAAAAGTTGGTCATTTTTGATGACAAAGCTCTGTCAGATTATACTTTCAAATCCAGCAGGAAATTTTGGAGAATTTGCAGGATTGAGGAAGGTAGAGCCCAGCCACTGTTACTCTCCATGGGTCTTGATTTCCCTTGAAAGGTGACGTCATTTAATGTGCATTTGGTTTCCCTCACAGTGGAGGATTCTGTAGGATTCAGGAAGATTCCTTCCAAAACATTTGAGGGTGAGAATTTTGTCGGCCTTATTTTGTGGGGAAGCATAGAAAATGATGGAACAAAGCAAATTGATGAGGTAATCAGCTAGCTGAGACCTAGTCTGACAAAAGCCACACATCCCACAAGAGGTTCTGAACATAAGCCTCAAAATGATGAACAAAACTATCACTGCTCAGCACACGCTATATACAGTACATGTAGAAAATGCTACTTAAGTGACTGACTTTGTCACTCCTCAGGAAATGAAAAACCATTTCCAAGTAGTACAGAATGCATGAAACATTGGCTAAACCAATGCAAGTCTGAGCTTGAAAACTCCCTCCAACTGCCCTATACAAACCCACTCTATGTTAACATTTTAACTAGATCCATTTCTGCTAAGTACAACCCATCTCCTCGCCAAGAAATTTTTTTGGTGGGACCTCTTAAGCTTCAAATCAACTGCCAAATGCTTGTTCATATACTTCCAAAGAGAAATAAATTAGACCTCAAGATATTTCTTAGTCAGTATTTCATAATACTCACATAAACACTTCACCTTAAAGAAAACCAAAAACATGAAAAACAGCAGCAGAGCTGGCAATGTATGCAAGAAGGTATCTGTCCTTACTAAAACTCATAAAGAACAACCTTACATAACATTCTAAAGATGTTTCTGAATCCAGACAATGCAAAGACATGGCCAAGTAACTTATTTATAGATCTCTAATTGAAAACTTAGAGGTCCCATTACCAGCAGAAATATGGCAGAGATACGTATCCCCCCAAAAAAATTAATGTGTTTTCTGTGGGTGACAAGTTTATTTAATAATCTTGACAAAACATCTGGATTCAAAACGATTTAGGCAAAATATAGAAATACTCAGGAGTCAAAAATAGCTGGCATGATTAAGCTTTCCCAAGTACCAAGAAATTGGTCCTGTCAGATTGGTATTTGTATTGCAACAATAATTTCAATCTATATTTATTTTATGAACCCTAGACAATAAATAATTGATTCCACTCAACAAAATTCAGGCAAACTTGCAAGAACAGAAACCTACTTCACCTTCCCACCTTCCAACCCAAAAGAGACTCACTGGATTCACATGATGTTCTTCCTTTTCCTCTACAAGGTACATTTCTGCGAGAGGACGCACATGCAAAGTGACACAAGCCTTTTGAGGCCAAAAAAAGAATATAAAATCTCTACAATTTCTTCATGTTCTCAATCCTGTGGTATCCATGGCAACATGTGCGTAGTTGGACGATGAAAAGCACAAGACATTGGAAGGCTTGAAGCCTAGAGACACTGTATTTAGACCAATGTATAATGCATACCACTATCCATTCAATTTGTAAGCACAGCAGCTCATCATGCATTCTTTCCATGTGGTTTCAGGCCTTCAACATTCAACTACGCCCCCTCAGTTATTTTTACTCTTCACGACTGAATTTCATGGTTGAAATTTAGTGCTAATGGTCTGTACTCCGAGCACTAGAACAGGCACAGAATTCACACAGGTGTATGAGCGTACAAAAGCCCAATCACCTCAACAAATTTGCTAACCATTAGCAGAAAAGTTTCAGCTCCAGTAAGTGGCGAGTTTTCCCTTACTATAAACAGGGAGATAACTTGGGCCTTTAACACTGGAGTTTACCATAAAAAGTTTAAGAAAGTAGATAAAATAATGAGACATGTGTCATGGCAAAGAGAAGAACCTTCAAGCTAGGATGCCTTTGGTCAGTTTCCTCAAAGGAAAAGGAGCTTCTGTCAAGACAGTAACCTTCCTGCAATCAATAAACAGGCAGGAAACTTACTTGCATCTCATTTCAAAGAAGCAAACTCCCCAGCACCACCAACAAAATTAAATACTGATGTGGAAACTTTCTCAGCCCTGATTTAAAAAAAAAACTTGAAGTCTGAGAGTATTGTTTCCACAGAAGACGCGAACAATAAACATCTTTCTTAATTAACGTGAACATTCCATGAACAAATTTTCAGCATAATAAATAATGGTATATCATTTTATGAAATATGTAAAATGTTTACAATTGTAGCAATTCAGTTCAATATTAATCAAAAGATGGCAAACTAAACATTCATACTTAATGTTTTGTTACAAAATTGCTACAAAATATAAAAATTAAATTTAAACAAGGGAAAGAGTCTAGTTATCTCCAAAACAAGCAGAATTTGCACAAAGCTACTTCTTTGTCTTGTCAGGAAAATGCCATATCCTGGAAGGAATTACAACGTAATCAACAATTTGCTGTCAAATAAGAAATCAACAAATGATGGCAGCTTGGTCAAATATACTTACATTCTTCCCCTTTATATTCCCACTTTCTTTACGCAGGTTTTCCCTGTCAGTCTTTAAAAAAAATCATCGCTACTGACCATGCTTTGCACGAAAGGCAATTTAAAAATTAAAAAAGAAAAATATCTTTAATATAATTTTAGCTTCATAATGCACTTGTTTTCAGATCACTTTGAAAATAACTCATTTTTTGTCATCATGTGAGAAAATCTATGAACACTTTTTCCCATCATTTCTGTCATAAAGCTACAGCATTGTTTCTGCGGTGAAAAAACAGCCATGTACAAGAGTTGTGAGGTTAACATACTTTGTAATGTATGATCCTAAATTGTCACTGGTCACAAAAGCAACAGTCTGGCACCTTGCCACTACTACCATCCTAACACTTGACAACGAACCCCAGGAACTAGCCTGTGTCACGTCAATCCTTTTTAAAAGGCAATTACACTAGGTTTTTTCAAATCTTGGCATTGTTTCTGGCTTAGCCTCAACAATATTACTGTACCCAGACTTTGGGGATCTTGGGTTCAATCACACTGAGTCCTTTCACAAAGACTTGGATTTAGTCTAGCCTTTTAAAGTATCCTTCCGAGGCTAATAGCCAGTAATGGAGCCAAGGCTGGAGACAGAACTGAAGTTAAAAAAAGGCCTTGAACTATTCTGTGTGGCAAAACAAAATGCTATTAGAAAGATGTGGTAAAGGGTGGTAGTGAGAAACAAGCAGATGAACAATTCTGTCATCCAAAAAGTGCAGCTGCTGAAGTCCAGGCTGTACTCAATACTTTGTTAGGGCTAAAACAACAGACTATGCTGGCTACAATGCGGGATACAATATGACATCACAATTCTTGTCTTCTGTATAAGTTGTTGGGTATATGAGTGGTGCATGTTTCCTTCTGCCACACCATTGGCAAAAAAACTGAAGCAGTATTGTTGCTGAGGGGACGCTCACAACAAGCTTTTAGCTTTCAAGGAAGTGGCCTCCACACTCTTTGTTTGTTCTTGACCCTTACACCGATCTTTGTAACTGTGCCACACATACCACTTGTTACTGTTGCAAGGTATGGAAATAACTGTCTCTTGAAAAGAACTGAGCTGAGGTAAATATCAATGAATCAACTAAATTTGCTCCATTTTTTTCATTATCGACTCTCAACCCAAAGAACTGAACAATCAGACAGCCGTTAAATGTACATCATTTCTACAAACTATTCCCCACAAATTGAAAAACAAGCAAAGATTTCAATAGGAAAGTTTTAATGAAGGAATCTCAAACACACAGATCTACAAAATACATATATTTACTTTCCCTGAAAAGCAGCAAATGATCAGGAAAGATGGTCCATGGTGGGTGATTATCAAAGACTCCTCAGTCAATTATCCGTCGCTGATTTCCACAAAATTGACTGGGAAAACTCCTCGTCGTTCCGGCATTCCCTCGACCTCCCCAATCTGAAAAATAAAGAAGAACACATAATCAAGTTCAGATAGATTTGTGCCAAAAGTGCCTGGAGGTGTAGGGTTTAAAGTTAAACTGAGAGTAAACTTGTGGCTTTCTAGGGTTGGAGGAAGAAGCTGCTAGACGATGTATAACAACAGAAATATCTTGATTCATAAAACCCTGCTGTTATTAAAGGATACAAGATTATTCCCACACAGTTATGAGAAGACAGTAAGTATGCATTCATATTATTGGTCACACAGTAGTCACCTCATACTGTTGAAGTTAAGCACTCTTTTGGAAGTA
>NW_019091487.1:661260-701893 GCF_001949145.1 Acanthaster planci | reverse complement strand
TTGAGAATGGGGATGGGTAACCAATGTAGTTTGTTGAGAATGGGGATGGGTAACCATTGAGAATGGGGATGGGTAACCAATGTACATGTAGTTTGTTGAGAATGGGAATTACTATTAATGGATATTACCCGAGAAAACAATAATTCATTTTTGTATTTCTAAAAACCAGATCTGAACTGTGATTTGCCACCTATACAAGAATGAACATGTACTACCACATTGCATTACACACCAAGTGCTCTTCTCCCCAACATATTCAGTGCCTCAGTCCTAATACAAATATGGATGCATTACAATGATTTATGAATACAAGACTGACACAAAGACTACGCATTAACACTGCTCACATTAATCGTTAATACACTGACAGCAAGACTTCCCACCCCTTTGACAAAGCAGATCAGTGCAACTGAGCCTCTTGCCTCTACTACATGTACCAAACAGCTTCACCATCTGGCACAGTGCGATGGTCGACTGCGAGTCTCATTATACAAACACTACTGGCAAACTACGGCAGATTCTGGGAAAAAAACAGGCTCAGGGAAATTATCATCTTTCCATTGCTTGGTTGGAATGGAATGTGTGGTTTGTGAGCACCTGGCACATGTACAATTTTTACCTTGTTCTGTTGTTCCGTTTGGCTGATTAAGCAAGACAAGGGGAAAGTGTTCTGTTTTCGTAAACAGTTCCTGGTTAAATTTAAACCAAACCAGACCAGGATTTTGCATAAACTGTAGTGGCAGTTAAAAACATCAACTGGCCTGAATGCACATTGGTTCATTTGAAAACGTATCTTTCAGGTGAAACCTATAAGTCCAATAGCTTCTGGAGATTAAAAACACCTCAATATATTGAACATGTAAATTACTCATTAGCTATAATATCAACGCACACTGTATCTCATGATAACAGGTGCAATGTACATGGATATGTAACGGTAAAAAAACATTGTGTTATGAACGTGAACATGTATACACGTATATTCTGCCTACATATATACAAATTGAAAAAACCTGTTCAAACTGATTTGCTTCTTATGACAACATGTGACAATGAGAGGATTTACTATCAACGCAGTGCTCATACACAAACCATTGCTGTGTGACACACATGGTTGAGATTGAATCAATTCTGCCAGCCACAGGGTATGAGAACACAAGCAGCTGGTGATTCCCCGACCTGTTCAGCTTTTGTTGGGGGGGGGGAGTCCGTGTACATGTAAAAAAACTCTGACTTGATTTATTGTTGGCCAGGGCAAGGACAGATCTTTGTACATACCAGGTATTATTACTATTAGATATTACATTCACATGATAACTATAACAGACAGACTTAAAATCCAAAATCTTTTGGTTTGAAGCTGTGTCTTGTTGCAGTTGTAATTTATGTATTTTGGGGATAATTTCACTTGCAGGGTCCATTAGTATGTTAGAATGTTTAAATTAATGCCAAACTTAAATATTGCCAAGGTATTCATTTGTCAAAGCTTGGGACAAAGGGCTGATTTATACCAGCAAACATTTCCATCATGACAGCCAAAATAAAAAAAGGTGTTTAGTTAGAAAAGAATTAATATGCACCTTGTACAGGTGGAATTATTTTCTATAGGTGTTTTGACTTATTCAAAAGTTTGGTCATGAGCTGAATGTTAATTACTCTTCAGGGGGAAAACCAGATGGTTCTAAAGTTCTTCCCCACAGATTTTTTTGTTCTAGCAATCTCCACTCAGTATGGAGCCATTTCCAAACCTTCATATTTGTCATCCTTTCTGTTCACGGTTCAACAACTTTGCTGGCATTGTTAGTATAGACTCTTAACACATTGTTTATCAAAACAAAGTCCCACAAATCAAAGTTCAATTGTGATCCACTTTGTTGACTTTCATAAACATGTCATTATAGGAATGGTAAATGACCCACTTAAGAGGACACTGTAAACATTTTTATTCCTTTGAGTGATAGCACATGTGAAGTCTACCCATGCACCAGTATTTCTCTGCCACATTCCGCCCATAAAATGTTAGCGAGTTTGATTATGATGTCTGAATTTCAGTTCACAATAGATCATGCAATCTTTTTCTGTTCAGCAGGCCTCGAGATTAACGATTGTCTGATTGCCTGGGACAAGCAATTTCTTCTTTCGGGGCAAGTAAAAATGAAGGACAAATTGCCAGATGGACTGGTACTTTTTTCTTGAAATAAAAGTGTCTGTTTTTCGTGACCAAGAATAGCAGTCAGCCAATTTACCTTCGATCTGTTGTTTTCCTCTTCACAAAGCTTATAAAAAGTGGTAAAAAGTAAACAGCTATGTGGTGTACAATGATTCTTTGCATGGTTATGCACATGTATATGTAAACATTTGCATGCAATAAGCATGCTGTACATTTAGCAGGGCACCTTTCCACACAAGGGAAATTGCATACACAAATAAACTGTAAGATACCCTTGTGTCTGGGTACCAACCCTCATTGGTTATTGCCCACGCGGCACAGCAGAGCTTTGACGGCCAGAAGCTCGAAGACTGTTTTATGTGTGGCTGTGACTTAAATATCAGAGAATTTTGCCTGGTACTTGTGTGTGTGTGACAGCAGCCAAATCTTCCAGTGGTTAAGAAACAGCCATTGCCCAAACTTGTATGAATGATGTGTCAGAATACTGCACTCCCTGCGTAGACGGACGCAATAGTTGAGAGTGATGTATCTTCATGTCGTATTGTGGCAAAGAAGGAACTTAATGTCCTGGGAAGCAATGAGAAACTAAACCAGGGTTTGGGCAAGTAAATTTTCAGTGCTACTTGCCCAATGGACAACTAGTTAAAAAATTAACGTTGAGGCCTAGTGTTAAGACACTTCTCCCATTGTAACGTTGGAAAACTAACCCCTCTAAAACTGCTAGATTTGACAAGAACTTTTTTGGTCCACCATTAAATGATTAAAGCAGTGGAAGTGTGCAAAACCAAGACTCCCAAGGCTGCAGAGATAGGCAAAAAAGGAGTACATGTAGTGTCTTTGAAGTCTGGATAACCCAGAAGACTGGACCTTCCCAAATCCTACAAAACACATCAAACTCCACTTACTATTTAGATTCATAGTCCTTCCAGGCTTTTTCAAATGGTTTCTTCATGTCTCCTTTCTGGCCCTTGAGGTCTCCCTTCAACAAGGAGTCCAGAGGGAACATCACAATATTGTTGATGTTCTGAACCTGCCAACCCAAACAACAGCACACATCCAAACATAGTTCACCAATTATGTCACATAGGCCTATATTTTTCACAAAACTCTCTAGGCAAGATAATGAATAGGCTGGACATTGTGTTGTCTAATTAGCCTCCTCAATCCTCCAAAAATCCTTCAGGCAGTTTTGGAAGATTTTGGAGGATTGAGGGTGAATGGCAAAAGTGCATGACTGATGGTGAAGGATGCCATGAGTGAAGGTTGTGGGTTAGACCTTGTGTTGTTTTTTCTTAGTTGAGCAAACCTTCAGCCCAATATTTCTTTTGAATCAACCGCACAGCTCAAAAATGCCATTTGCACTGCCTCAACATAATTGCCAGAGGATTTTGAAGGATTTAGGAAGTAGGCGCACCTTCAAGTTACATTTACAAGAAATTATAGCGGATTTCAGAGGATTGAGGCCGAACACAATTTGTTCATGTCGAAAATCAGAGGACTTTGGAGGATTGAGGATGGTTCCTAGTAAAAAGGCCTATTTTATACCTGAAGCAGAGTGAGATTTTTCTTTTAAAACATTCTTTTATATATATATATTGATAGCTACCGGTAGCTACAGTTTACCAACCATCCAGTTGGCAAAATGTAAGATTGTGACAAACCTACACCAGGTAGCATAAGAAAGGTTCATCATTCCATGTTAATCTTTGTCTCACCAGATGCTTCAGAAGAGCAGCCAGTTCTTTGGTAATGACTGAGAACTTCAAGAAAGCTGCCCCTAGGTCTGGTTCCTTTTCCTTGGACAGAGTGGTGGAGCCCAGCTTCTCCAGGTTTTCAGCAAATGAGAGGAGGTTGCCAACATATGCTGGAATAAGAATAATATGTTCATGAATTCAACTTATTCTGCACAATATGTAATACATGTATTATGCTGATTAGGTGGAATTTTTCAATGAAACCTACGCCACATCACTACCGGGGTATGCACAAAAATCAATGTAAATGTGCCTGTCTAACTTTCTAAAAACTGCACCTCCATTTTCTGGGATAAACTTTGACAGACCCACACACAAATTGATGTCTGACCCCTAGCAGGCCTAGATATAAGTTGTACACCAGTATACATGTACATTTGTACATACATGTAAACATGTACATGTACTGTACATACATGTACATGTATACATACAAGTACACGTACAATGTACATTGTACCGTATGTAACCTGTACATGTACACATAAGGCATGATACTTGACCCCAAATGAAAAGTATGAGTTCTGTAGGAACATGTACATGTACATGTAATGTATCATGACTATACGATGGAAAAATGGGAAAGGAAACTTTCATTTCATGAAATGAGAAAAAAGGAAGAAATCCTAGTCAAATAGGAAAACTAATGTACAGGTAGCATGCCTGACACATGATATTTTCTTTTATTTGTGCATATGTACATGTACATGTATGTACTTTATGTATAGTATACAGCATGTATACATGTACATGTACAATGTACATGTACCTGTATACGTCAATTTGCTAACGAATTGTCCATGTACATGTACCGTACACCGTGTGCATGTACATACATTGGACACCTTTCACTTTCAACAACACAGAACTACTAGGCATATAAATTACATCCTCAAATAAACACATAAATTTGTTCTGGACTGCCTGCACATCTGTACTCTAGAGTGTACAGATGTACAATGTATGTATGCTGTGAGTGTGACCAAACATGTACATGAGCAGTGTGCTAGGGGCCTTCCAGTACACTATGTGAAGAGGTTGCTTCAGAAGTGGTTGTGATAGCTACACAGTAAACAACATGCTTTATAAAATGAAAAAGCAGTCTCCATATTTATACAGTACATATTAAGTGCTAAGCGTCATACCAAAACTACACGTAAAGGCCTTACATGTACATGTACGCACAATTTAAAAGTATCAGTATAGCTTGAACAAAGGAGGCCTGGTACCGGTTTGTTGTAAATAAGCAATTCTACCAGCAGTAGTACAGTTCCGTCCTGTGACAAAACATGCAGCCAGAAATATAAGAGGACTGCAGTATCCCACAGATAATTAACCATGCTATTCCAGAAATGTTAAATAAAATATTAACTGCCTTTCACGAAATATCATGGAACTAGCCCAGAAATATTTAAGAGGCCACATCAGAAATACTAAACAGGCTACAAAATTTGTACATGTGCAGCATATACCGCAGTGTACAGTGTACTTTACACACTACAAAGAAATCTGAGCCTATAGAGATACCGGAATGTACATGTAATATTTCTATTCCCAAGCCAAGGCGGATGCCTTCAAGGAAGAAAGTGGATAAATTATGTCCAAGCATCCAGTCTGGAAGATATCCCCTGGCTCCTATTGACTTAACATCCCTAGTGTCACAACCCCTGAGCAAACTGATAGCTGAGGAGAGAGTTTCACTTTCAGTGTTGCTGTCATTTCCATTCTTGAAATCAACGTCAACATCAATAAATTCGGGCAAATTTTCAGTAAAACACTCCAGTTTACATTGAACATGTACAAAGTATTGCAGCACTTGGTTCTTGACTTATAAATCATGCTTTCAAAAACTTTACCAATCACATGTGCTACATGTACATTGTGGCACACATAAACATACATATACCTGAGCTATCACAGCACCCAGTGTAAACAAACGTTTACATTACATTTCACACTATTGCTTCGAGAATATTAACACAACAGAACTTGTTGAAATCTTCGTTTACTTTTGATTCTTCTTTGGGCCAGGTTTTTTTTTTACTCAATGAAACTGACTTGAGATTTTATCTTTTGAATTGAAACTCTGATTTATTTGGACTAACCTTCAGTTTGCTTTGACAAAGTAATGTGCCCTTTTACGGAGCTTACACATTTCTACATGTAATTGCACTGCTGATATGATGCCTCTCAGGAACCATGGGGGTACCAATTTTCCACCGGCCACAAAAAGTGTCCAAATGCACATCATGAGACATAGATCAAAATTACTGTCAGATTCATGACCAAAAGAATGCAATTTATAGTTAATGAAGGATGGTCCTCACCTGCTCCTTCAAGTACTGTGAATAAATAACATGCACATATGCTGTACATTAGGTGTACCATACACATTATTAGATATTATGGGGGTGCACAGGGTCACCATATTTGGACAGACTGGCTGAATCAGGTCCCTGGGCAAAGCCCCATAGAGTTCCTCAGTAGTTCCTGGCTCCTCTAATCACAAAATGTCTTTGTGCAATGTTCTACTCTGAATGGATTTGGTAAACCTGGCATGTGGATATACGTGTAGAGTTACATGTATTGTACATTTGTACATGTAAGGCATGAACGAGAGTTCTTTTGTGTTTGTCATTTGGAATGAAAAACATCAGAGCAAATAATTTTGGAAGCTTTATACAAAATGAAATTTATGTTGGTGCTAAACATGCACACGTATTGTACAAAACAATTATGAATTAACACTGGTGCACCATTGCATGAACGGTACATGTAACAAGCACAATTTACTGCATCTGAAAAAAAGTCAATAAATCAAAGAAATGTGGGATGTAGGAAGAATGTATTTTTGTACATGTGTATGAAGCCTTAAGAATGCTACTCCAATTTGTGGACTGTCATTGCACACGTTATGTGAGTGCTTGTACGCTGTAAATTCACGTGTGAGGTGGGCCTAACAGCAAGTAAGAAGCAGGCAACAAATTTAAACCTCTCTCATGCAGCAATTGATTTTTGTCCCCAAGATAATGAAAATTCAATTAGTGCTTGAGCCTGCTTGTCACATTGGTCTGCATGCACACTGATAATTACTCAGAGTGGTATGCATGGATGCAAAGTGCCTTGCATAATTAATATGCTGTACACTATTACTGTGCAGTACACATGTACATACATACAGGTACATGTACACGAAGGTCTAGTACACAGTATCCAGTGATGTGACTCAACCAGCTCAATTTATCTTATACACTTTGAAACAATTGTAAAAAATGCATGAATCTTTCATTAATTCTGAATCATTAGGTGGGGTTTTTGGAAATCCAATTCCAGCAGTTCTATTCCAGTCTGCCATCAAGCCATAATCTTTTGCAACTTTATTTGGTATGAAATGAACACAATATTCCCATAGGCTGTACATGTACATGTGCATATATTTAGAAAATTACAGATGCAATGCCTAGTCCAGTGTTTTTGCTCATAATTTGGGCTTATGACATTTCAAATATTCACAAGGGTTTGTTTTCTTGTGACCTTGTTCTGTCAAGAGCTGGTGGTGGCAGAATGAAATGGATCCTGCTACATGTATGTATAGTTACAACATGCCGCACCACTTTCTGGGCCTAATTTCAACCACTTGAGTTGCATATAATTGGATTTGCATAAAATTTGCATAATGGTTGCATTAAGCAAGCACAAAGTAGAGGTACCGGTACTTCATCAACATACATGTACATACATGTGGGTGATTCTATAAATTAGAGGTCCAACTTGGGGACATTGTGGTGTTCTGTTACGGGTGAAACCATTCAGCTTTTCTGGATGGAACTAATATTAGTACTGTTCACATTCTGTAGATCAAACAGGATTACATTGTTTATGACCTGTACAATATACAGTTCAATCTGCACAATGTTTGATAATGTGGTTACAATTTTACATGAAGAAAGTTGAATGGCTTCACGTGTGACAGGACACCAAAATGTCCTCAAGTTGGACCCCTAATTTGTAGAATCACCCATGTACATGTACATGAAAGTACAGAATTTAAAGTAAAGTTTATTTGTAAAGTCAAGTACAGGTCGAATGAAGAGTATCATGCAAAGACAAAAACCACATGAATTCAAATCAAAATGCAGTTTCACTGAAAACCTACGCAGGCTGATTATCAGGACTGATTACAACCTTTACTCTAGGAAATCCTACCAGCGCCCATGTGACTACTAAGGATATCAGTTCAGGAAAAGCACACAGGAAGTGTGGACAGTGAGTACCTAACCAGGCAAAGCAAAGTCTGTTGGCATTGTCAACAGACAAGGTGATCACAGACTCTACATGTATGGTATGTACAGCATGAGGTGTGTAAGCTTCTGTGCCTTCATGTGTACAAGTGTAGATGTGTTACTATGGAGAGTGCTTGTCATGGTGTTTCAACAAGATTTGGAGATAAGGGAGTTTTTCACACAGACTGAATTTCCCACTATGTATCCAGTAGGCACTATAATGCTCTTCTCAATGACCCCCCCCCAGTTACCGGTACAGAATATGTACATGTATGCTTCCTACCGGTAGATGTACATGTACATATGTACATAAATGTAGATACATGTACATGTACAAGTCCACTAAACCTTTCATCAAAACATTCAAACTACCCTACAATGGAGGCTTTTTCCCCAATTTTTACATTAGCCTAAATTTTGCCCCCTGAAACCTTTCAGGTTGCACCATTAAAACACAGGTAGGGTGTATGTTAGTAAGAACACAGCAAGCATGAATTTTTTTTTGGGGGGGGTGCCTTGGTATTAAAATGTATGACCCACATTCCACATTTATACAATGTACATGTACCCCGTATGTTCAAACAAAGGATCACAAAGTACCTGCAGTATGTACATTTCTGCTGTACTGTATTCAATTTTCCACCTCCAGTATACTCATACACATGTACCAATATAATGTATAATGTAATGTATACAATGTATTCCTTTTACAATTCTGAAAAAATGTAGTGCCGCTTAACTCCACGGCGTAAAGCCATTCGACTCTTGAACTAATTCGACATGTACCAGTATAACAAAACAATCTGTTATTGGCCCAGAGAAGATGAGAGGACACGGGAACACAGATTTTGGGTATGCTTCAGCCTTCTTCCCCAAGCGTTTATTCCAGCCGCAACTTGAAACAACAAATACAAATGTTCTGGATTTACAGGAATTGCTATGGGGCCCCAGAAACACCTTGAATGATACACAAGTAAAGGCAACAATAATACATGTAGCTATTAGCAAAGTGCACAGTGCTGACAACGTAGCACCACTATAATGGAAAACTTCTCCATAGCGTCATGAGCAAGAGACGCCGGGTTTAACAACGCAAAGTAACGGGCAAGAAACGCCGGATCTTGTAATGCATGTGTAACGGGCAAGAGATGCCGAAACTCTAACACATAGATAACGGGCAAGAGACGCCAGACCTTTAACTGGTGGCCAGTAACCGAGAGACTGTGTGTGCAGCAAGTCGCCAGAATGTTTTCCCCCATCCCGACCCCCCAAGGTACGGGGGGCCCGGGGGGGGGGGGAGAGGCCACCCCGCGACTGGGGCTTTTATGCCCAGAACAGGACATAACTTGTGCAGCCTATGGTCAGCGGCCAGGAGGTTTAACCCTGAAGGGATCTCAGGCCTCAGGATCTGCCCACCCAGGCCTATCAGAGGGACCCAGCACCCCTTCCTGTCATCTTGAATGCCCAAATGCTACTCTTGAAGGGAGCCCTGCCGGTGCCTGTATGCGTGCTGTTTGAGCAGCCAATGATGAGCGGCCAGGAGCCCTGCTGCCGCCCCTAGGACTGGCCCGGCATTTTCTGCCAGTGCATGCAAATAAAACAAGGTGGGACCCACCTCCAGTGCGGAGGGTGGGTGGTTTTTTTATTACAAATTGTACACGCTCGGCGAAAGAGGAGAAGTGTGGCGAACGCGCCAAAACAACCAGCCAGAGTGACGTGTGCACCGTCTGATTGGTTGGGATGCAGCTGTTGTTGGGAATGGGCTAAAGCCGCACGCGAAGCATAAGCAACTCCGCTGGTATCAGGAACGCTCTCACCCCTCTGGCCCAAAGGGGGTTCCCCAGAGACAGGCTCCTGGGAACCGTATTGTTTGAGAACACAAATTACATGTAAATTACTGGTACATGTGTATGTGGCGTCCTAAACAGCATGTAAAGGTACTGTATGCTTAAAAAAATATTCGTCAAAATAAAAACCAACAATAACAGAAATGCAACCAAACAAACCAAATCAGTGATGTGCTATGTTGTTCCAAGATGCATTGCTTCAAGTATCTTTGCTAAATGTATTTATGTATTTGTATAACAGACCTGCACATACCGGGGTTAGAGTACCAGTGATGGGTAGAGTACCAGTGATATATCCAACAGGAAACCTACTAGTACATGTACCGGTACATGTGCAAGCAGGTGGCATAGTGTACATGCACATGTACTATATCATTGCACTTTTCTCAAGGTTCAATTTAAAAGCCTACAGCAAATAATGATGGGAAAGCCTGTCTTGTATACATGTGCATTGTATTAAGCTTCCATTAGGATAATGACAATGCAAAATGCATAACACTCATAACAGTACAGCTGGGGTGAAACACAGTCGTAAATTACATCCAGTCAATAAGCCCTTTGTGAATTAAATTTGAATAAAATCTGGCACACTGAGTTACATGTATCTGACTGCACATAAACACACATGTAATGATTCCAATTCCCCAGACCAAAGACACTGTTGCTATACCTCGTGATTCGGGGCAAGCTTTTGCATAGCAACCACCATCTCTTGAATGGACTGGTTCCTTTGTGCCCTTCTTATCTATTGAGAACAGTGTATTGTTGCAAGGCGTCTCTTATGTAACTAAGCAAAACCATGCCCCGAATCACGAGGTATAGCAACAGTGGTTTTAGTAAGGAGAATTCAAGTTATGTTCATGTGAATTTAAAGAACTCTGTGTACCAGATTTGGATCAAAGTTAATTCGCAAAAGGCTTTTTGTCATTGGTTGTCTGCAACAAGTGGAATTCGTGTTGCAGTTCAATGAGCTTAAAAATGACCTACATGTACATGATGTACCTGTACCTAGAGGTAGCTCTAATTGATACAAAGTATACATACTGAAAAGTGCACATCACATGGGAACAAAGGTTTACTCCACTCAATGCACACACCTACTGGTGATAAATGTACACTCAAGAGAATGCTCAAGATATTTTTCATACCAGATGTCGACCAAATACATACATGTACTGGTACAGTACATGTACTATAAATTTCACCAGAGGCTTATCAAGTAAAAATAAATATGAGACATACGTGTACCAGTACACATCAATTCTGTCTTGATCTCACAGGTTTCATGTTTTAAATGGAATCTCCATCACTTGCAACTTTTTTCTTTTTTTTTTTTTAAACAAACAGCACATAATGTGGCCAGGATGTGGTACCGATAGGTTTGTGTACATTTTGGTCTCTCACTTTTTCCGATGATTTGAAATATTCTTGACCCACCAGAAAGAGTGTACACGTGTAAACTGAGTACATGTATATTTAAATCATCAGCCGACTTCCAGTGTTGTAGAGGATCCTGACCAATATAAAAAGTGTATATGTATGGGGTAGTGTGGTAGACTGTATTGTGTTTCAGATTACCTGCTGTTTCCGGTGCTGTAGAAGATCAATATTGACAACCAGGAAGAATGTACTGGCACATGTCCACATGTACTGGTATGGAATTCTTTAACTGTGTGTTAACTGCATGTTATTTAAGAAAACGTAATTTTAATGTTGTTTCATGATTTTTTAAAGTTTGTTGAAACGTTGCGCTTTATGCATTCTTAATGCAATGCAAAATAAATAAATTATTATTATTGCTTACTGTTTCCAGTGTTGTAGATGTTCTTGACTGACTTCCTCATCTTTCCGAGGCCACTTCTGTCAGAGTCCAACGTCTGAGATAAGAGAAAAAAAAATTTTTTAATGAAAAGTTTGTTTGATTTTACCCTGGATTCCAAAAATCTCAAGCGGTTACATCCCCTCCAACAGATATATGAAAAACAACAAATCAATGATAAACAAAATCCCACCAAATTGTGCTTCACAAAAGCCATTACTGCACAAAACCTTGACCAAATGGTAAACAGAAAAACATTCTTCCACAATTTATTACCTTTACAAAAAGCACCAACTGCAATGCACAATTTTTAAAATAATGTAAAACACAATAATAAAACGGAGTTTTAAAAATTTATTAAAAAAATGAATTGGGAGTGGGAAAACAGTACAGGTGAATGTAGTCAGAGAAAATTTTTCCTTTTAGACTTGGTCTCATGAACCCTGGCTGCCTGACCTTGTGGAAACCTACTAAGTTACAAAACAGGGATCACTTTACAAAGTCAACTGCTGGGGGGGGGCTTAGGTTTAAAGTCAACTTTCTCTTGGATATTTGCTGATTACAAATCACGACCTTACTTGAACAGAATGGAAGACATTTGAGACTGTTTGCTGACCCTGCGACTGATGGGCCCATGATAACACATCCAAGGTCAAAAACAAAATTAAAAAGCGACACTGTACAACGCTAAGAAAATAAATGCAATTTTAAGTCAACAATTAAAAAAAAAGTTACACTTCAGAAGTAGATTACATAGTTTGCATTTCACTACAACACAATCACAAAAGGAAGCACTTCTGTCACCTAAAAAGGAAAAAACCAATAATTTAATAAAGGCTGGCAAACAGTCTCTCACTGAACATGGAATATTGAGGTACACATCTGCAGTCTTGTCTGTACCAACACATGTGCGTACATGTACATGCTCTGCATGGATGGGAGCTTTAATTTAATTTGACAAGCAATTTCCTGTTCGTTTTCATCTGGATTAAATTACTACTCTGCAGCGTTCAAGATTATAGGGTTTATGATACCATACATAATTGTTTGCATTACAAAGTGATGTCCTTGTTTCAACTGAATATTTGTAAAAATATTTTGAGAAGGGGTGCATACATGTACATGTATTACTGCATTACAGACAAGTTGAATGATCCTCATTGAAGGTGTGTTACACTTTGTACTTCGGTCGTGATGCTTTCCCAAATGTTAACACGTAAATGTACCGGTAGTGTACCCCAAGAACTGTGGGATTCATTGTCTGTCACACTCCAACAAACCCAACAATTCTGGGGGTACCCGTAGTGTAGCCATGCCTTAATACAGTACACATACATGTACATGTATTGTTAGTGCATACATGTACCTGTGCATACCTACATGTACATATTTTAGTGTATAAACTTTGAATGGCCTATCTGTCCTTTTACAAATCTACAAGTGAGGATGCAGTCATCCTCTTTATACAATCACATGTAACCAATCGTGACAATTTACGGTTCATTGTGCACATGATTTCATCCAACACCAATCAGTCCTGTACACCAGTCTCTTCCTGTATCACTCCCAAAATTTCCTATCCAATTTATCCAATGATTTCACAGCTATCCCCACTTCTAATTATTCTCAGAATTGTTTGTCCTCTATGGGGCAGAGCAGGATACGGTAGGGTAGAGCATGTGGGAACAGCAGACAATGAAATGACCCCATTCCAGATGTGACTCAACACATGTTTGGAAATGGTCCCTTCTACATGTAGGGTAGGCCTATCCAATCTGCCACCTCAAGGGCCAAAGTGTGTCTGGCTTTGTTAGTTGTGTGACTCATAAGGTACACTTACATGTAGATCATACTGCATATCACATCGCTATTGTCCTGATTGTGAAGTACAGTGTTTGTGGGAAACCCCAATTAGGAAACTGTAAGATACAGGAAAACAGTTTACTAACAATACACATCTACGTGTAAATTGTTGAGCCAAATAATCAAGGTAGCCATTTCCACATGTAATCAGAACCTCTTCCACAGATGTAGTCATTCATGTAAAAATTAAAACTGACTTTTTTGGGGGGTATTGGGGTAAATACAGGTACAATGTAATACCATACACTGGTAGATACCAGAGTACAGTGTAGTCCACATGTACCACTACTATACTTGCAATTCTTCAGAACAAAAAGAAAACAGAATCATATGACAATCCTATGAACCTCCTATACATGTACATGCATGCACAAAGAATGTGTACCATACTCTACTGTACAATTATGACGTAAAAATAACTGTCGGGAATTATATCAAATTTTGTTTACAACCCTAAAATTTAATATTTTACTCTGTCCATTTCAAGACCTAAATGTATTTTTATAATCCTGCCGGACCTTTTAACAAAATTAAAGACTTGAAAAAATCAGATTGAAATTGGAGGATGTGGGACTGTCGGGGTAATGGGCAGTTATCAATGACTACTGTACAATGTACATGTATGTGATAGGTGCTCACATCAACACGTGTTGTCGGAATAAACTGCTGTTAGGGATTTACTGAGTCGTCCAAACAACCATAGGCTGCACTGCTTGATTGACACGAAAAAACTGACGGCCAGCTATAAAAAGATTTCAGACATATTTACCACATATGTTGTCACTTACAATAATGAGTCACTAGGCAGGAAAATTGCTCCAACAGGTCACATAAGGGTTAGGATAACTAGTTATGATTACTGCTGTAACGATCATGGCTGAAAAACATCTGGGGACTAAGACAATATTTACACCTTTTGTTATTTTTGTCCTTTTCTTTTTTTATGTAAGACTTGCTTCTGACCAGCTGTTGTTATTCGGAGTGTGCGTGTTGACGTTATATCAGGCATGTCCTTTTGAGTAGAATTCAATCTGTGCCTAAGATAAATCAAATCAACAAGGTTTTAACATGTGTGCTTGAGATTGGGAAATGAACATTTCAAATTATATTTCATTAAAATCCATTTTAATTCAGTCTTGACTATAATCGTAATGATTATAATATGTGTAGTTGATTAAATTTTGTTTTGTCTTGCTTTGTTTTGTCCAGGGAAAGGTACAAAAGCTCGGCTTCACCTTTTTCCTTCATGTTGACATCGTTAGATACATGTATGTACATTGTACATGTACACTTAAATATATATACTGTAAATAAATTGTTGTATGAATTGTTATCAAGGATGTCAATGTGAAAATAAATGCCAAATTGAATTGAATTGAATATCATTTATGATATACCGGTACAGTGTCACCTTTAATTCTCTAACTTTGCACTTTTTACGTTTTTAAAAGCAGTCATATATCTGTTTTTTACCACACTGTGACACAAGGATGACCATCACAATTTTTTTCCAAATGCTGGTACACCAGTATCACTCTAGACCACAGGGTCCTTGCTTCAGACCAAACTATGGCAACACTTTCATACATTACAATACCTGGAGTGCTTTGAATGGTATCCCCTGACCACAAACATCCCAGAACTCCAAACAGACACCTTTGCATTGATGAGTCATAGCAGTGGACATTCAAATCCCCTGGGTGGCATATCAGGGAATCAAGTCATTTGCACATTTTGGAGACGATAAACAAACATTTGTGGTCTGCCTTGTGTAACTTGTTTGTGCAATGTGGTCTAAATGGTATAATCACATAGGAATAAAAATTACACTTTTTATTTCTCCATAGTATAATCAATCAAATCTACGTGTAACACAAAACCAAAAATAGATGTCTCAAGGCAATCCATATTTGTTGAAATTCAGGCACAATGTGTAAATGTAAGTTAAACATTCATTCAAGGCAAACTACATAAAGCTTCAAGTCATACCTGTACATGAAAAGTCTTGTTCTTCATTGAAAACTGACATATTTACAGACAACTAATTTCTATCCTCACTTAAAATTTCTAAATTTTGGTACCACATTGGTGGTATCAATTTAACAATATTTGTTTTTTTACTCAGTTTTTCAATTCAGACAGGCAGGACAGAATGCAATATTCCTGTCATCATAAATATGATAAATATACGGGTACCATATCAGTGCATATCCCTAATCCATAATGGCAAAGACCAAAAGATTTGCACATTTCACTTTTCAAAACCTTTTCAAAACCTTTGGGATATTGAAATAAAAATATAACAATAAAAAATACAAACAACTTGCAAATCCCTTCAAGATAATAATATCTTTATTCAGTCTCTGTACAAGTCCCTTTTTGGCTTAAATACCGGTATTTCTTTTTATGGAACTCATTTTTTCAGTTTTGAAAAACCAAGCATATCAGGTAATTACATGTACACGTGATTCATTGGAATGAGTTCCATATATGGACAATACTTATTTCCCCTTAAAATGTTATAACAGCCATCAGATAACATGTCCTACAGTATTATTAAGTGAAATTTAGTTTGGAACATTCCTAAACATTGGGCCTACTTAGAAAACACTTTTTTCAGGGAAGTCTCATTGGGTTGCGCACAGAGGCATCAAGTGTTGTCCGTATATGGAACTCTTGCCTTTGTTAATATCCTCAATGACTACATCCAAATACCACTACCAGTGAGAAACGCTATTACACAAATACAAACACTGACAGTGACTGAAAAAAAAGTCTCAACTTATCGCAAAACCAAATTAATTTAAACCAAATAAAAATTAACAGAATTTAGCCTAGGCATGCTAGGGCTAATATAGATTTTGTTTTGAAAATACTTTTCACACGTTCCACACTCCGCAAAGAATTTGGACACGCATTCCATCTTTGTTTAACTTTAATGTATTCGTTGGACCGTGACCATCATTCAACATACCTCTTCCAGTTGGGTGACAACGTTACGGCAAGCACCCATTTTCACCACAAAATTGGAAGTCGTCGGCGAATTAAGGTCTTCATTTGTCTCGTTTACGAACTCCAAAACGCTGATTAATTCCGGCATTTTGTTGTAGCGGACACTCTCTGTCAGCTTTCAATGCTGGCAGGGTGTTTCAATGTGTACAAAGAAGAAATAGTCCACACTTTTTAACAAGCAGAGGCGTATGGGCAAGCGGAAATGATCAACAAACCACACGTCAGATCATGCATCCTGGCTTCTACAACTAACTACGCCGTGATTATGAGCAGTAACAATGTTGTTTCAAATCATAATACAAAGTGTGCTGATAGTAGGGAACCGCATCACATCCGACAGGTTTTGCTTACAAAAGGCTTTGCTTACTACAGTTACCAGACTTGATAAAAATAATTTACTGCGAATATGTCATACCGCCCTCTCTTGGGCGAATCTATGATAAAACTTCGTGTACTATGATCGAACCATTATTTTTGTGACTAAATGAAGACCCAGGACACTTTACGACTGGAGTAAAGGAGATAAAAAGAAACGTTACAACACAGAGTAAAATTCTTCAATTAGATCATGGCTTCAACGGGAGTGGTACACATCGACAGAAAAGTGAAAGTTAAATTTGCGGACGGAAAGATCCGTTTTACGGAAGAAGTGCACAGTGTCCTATTTCGACTCTCTGAGTTGATTCAATCAATGAGCAGTGAATAGCCTGAGTGAAACCATAGAGTACGAACAGTGGTGGAACAAGCTTAAACGTCAGCAAACAGCTGAAACGAAGTTACCAGAATGTCTGCAGTGCCACCGTGGCTACTCATCAAATTTGAAAATCCCAAGATTATTATAGTAAAATTACAAGGAAATCTCAAGATCTCTCAATATTATTACTATTACGGTGTTTTATTAAAATCCTCCTTCTCCCTAGACTGCTACCTCATCACAGTGGAGGAATTTGTGCACTTCAGTGACCCTGCGAGCTATGCTAGCAAGGCCACCCAAGCCAGACACGTCAAACAAAGGGTAGAGGTCAGACAAACAGTAGTCCACTTCTGACAGCTCGGCAGCAGGGGCTGCCACATCCTTCTGTCTGGACACTGGTTGTAGTGTCGTTCCCAGGCTGCTACTACTGACGTGGTCCTCTCCGTAAGACAACTTCAGGAGAAGTGTGTCGAACAGCGCCAACCCTTGCTTGTCGTCTTGTTCGATCTAACAAAGACATTTGACAGTGTGAGTAACTCGATCTTGTTCACCATCCTAAAGCACTGGGGCTGCCAACACCCGGAACTGTGGGAGCAGGGCGGATGTCGGACCCCATAGTTCTGGGGGTAGGGGCTGCCCTCATAGATGGCTGTTTATTTTGATGAGCTTCCACAGTCCAGTTTAATGGCTCAAGATCTGCTCGAGGCGTCAAGCCGAGAGCTGTGTGCTCGCTCCCGTGCTCCTACCCTGTCTCCGCCCTATTACATGTATATCGCGCATTTCCTGTTCCATCTGATATCCTGCTACACTCGCAGCTCTGGAAACCTCTTCCATTTGTCCCGTCTTCGTGCCAAGTCCTTGTACGAGAACTCTTGTATGCGGATGACTCAGCCACAGTTGCTCACTCTACCGTGACGGCTGAACTTCAAGATCACTGTAACTCCTATGCCAGCGCCGCTTGCCTAGACTTTGGTATTAACTTGAAAATCAGCCTCAGCAAGACGGTAGCTCTAACACAAGGCCTCACTCCCCCGCCCAATATCACAGTCAGTGGCACAGATCTCAGCTTAATCGACAAATTCCAGTATCTGGGCTCTGCAGTTACCAGCACCATGCCAGCACCAACTTTTTGGATGCAGAACTTGACTTAAGAATTGGTAGGGCTGCCGCGGCCACCTTTGGCTGACTTCTAGCTCGAGTCAGGGACATTCAGTCACTCTTAAGTTCCGTGTATCTTCGAGTCAGGTGTGCTGAGTGTTCATGTACTGGTTCACTGCAGTGAAACTTAAACATGGCCAACCTATCGTCGCCAGCAGCGCCGCCTGAATGCCTTCATTTCCGCTGCCTACGCCGAATACTTGGCATATTCTTGGCAGGACCGTGTTTCCAACCTTGCCATCTTGGAGTTCACGGGCACTAGCGATATATTCACACTGATGTTGGCTCGCCGTCTCCGCTGGTCTGGACACGTCTGTAGACAAGTGACGGTCGCCTGCCTAAAAATATTTTCGATAGGGAGCTGGCTTACGCTTCTCGCCCCCGCGGCCGTCCAAGACTCCGCTACCAGGATGTTCTTATGGGTGACTTGCAGGCTATAAATCCCAGCCAACTCATGGGAGACATTGGTACAGGACCTGGTATAGTGGCAGTCCGCTATTCACCTAGGCCGGTTTACTTCCACAACCTCATTTCACTGAACCGCCATGTAGCTAAACATTGAGCTACATCATCCCCTGTGACGACAGGATAGGTTACACGTACTGAAATCGTCTGACAGCCATACTGAAGTGCGCATGGTCTTACAAAGATAAATAAGGGATTCAAAGACATCTGAATACAATTTTAAAACATCCTGTGATTATTACGATTTTTTAAAACAATTAACATGACAAGAAAAATAAATGACTGAAAAGGATACCCATTTACATAAAACGCTAGTACCTGGTTACAATCCGTTATTTTGAGCCTAATGAAGGAGAGAATCGGACTAATTCTGGGCCTCTCAGTTCTGCACATAATTATTTTAATGGATTAGGATTCTTCGGATGAAAGTAAAATCAATCCCTTCGATAAAACAGTGACAAAAAGCCGTCACTAGCAAGGCGTACAATGTAACGAGTTTGACTTTAACAAGTGTAGTGAGTAGAAGACTTGTGTAGAAGTTGCGAAAACTGGCCCGACCGCTTCAAGTCATAATTTTTCTTCTTGCGCAGACCATACTTTCCTGCGATATCCGTGCCGCATGCAGTTTTAAGATCTCAAAATAAACAGCAAAGTTCCTATACATAAAATAAATAGAATTCGCACCTTTTCACAGAGATACTTTAAAGAAATACTCAAATTTTTTTCTTGGAAGAGATGAGTAAGAAGAATACAATAAATTATTTGAAAGTCAAGTTTGCAAAAATCCCAAAATAACAGGAATTTTTGGATGCAAATTCCCAAGTTGATAAGGTCATGCCCAAATTTCAAAGATCTCAGGAAATATCCCAAGGTGCATGAGGAGCGGCCAGACAAATTTATATTTACACACTCTTGGAACGGAAAGGCTAGCATCCCAGTAAAGCTCAAGTTTTTGGTTGTTTCAAAAATTTCTTTCTTCTTTATAAATATTTGTTTTAATTTGGATCTTACTTAATTGCAAGAAATTCATTTGTTTTTCTAGTTTGCAGATTTGGAAGATTTCTTTTTTTTCAAAATGAAATTGAAGTCCGAAATTTTAACAGAGGAAGTACCCACGAGGCGACTCCCGCAACCAGCAAGATAGTGACCGTTTTCCCGTAGGAAAGAATCGACTCTCAAGATAAATTTCCTGCTTTTTAGAGCTAATTTTGGGGACCCGAAATTCCTGGGTTTTATTCGTTTTCACATTCCTAAACAGAGTCCTGGTTGTATACAAACTCTTCCCCCAAAATGTTGTGCAATAAAAAAACAGAAGCGGCCACGGTACGCTAGCGTCGTTCGTTCCGCGCATATGGTTCCGCACCACTTCCGCGCACAGTTCGCGCGGAGGTTATTTATGTCTATGGTTCGCGCCCTCTTCTAATTCTTTGATAGCGCCCTCTTCTGTCAACAGATATTTTTGCGCAAATTTAGTGACTGACAATTTGACGACTGCCCTGACTGTCTGAGTTGTGTTTAAGACTTGACTTCTCCTAGAAGTAGAAGGGATGGTTAGTTAGTTGTTTGTAATAACGCTATTTTTTTATAAGAACATTTTTAAGGTCCATCTTTTTTTACAGGTACCAGAATCTGAATTAGCGCATGCACGAGCGACAGTGTGCTGCTGCTTTCTAAGTTGTCCCCTCGTCAGTGTATTGCTAGTTACGTTATCCGTGCATAGGCCTAATATTTAATCAATAAATATATCCGCTCAACTAGCTACAATCCTGGACAAAATTGTTGGGACACCTGTCAATAGCCATACCGTTTCCAAGTTCCCCACTCCCCCGGTCAGTGTTGTCATCTCAAGCTGGAACCGTGCTTTGAGACCCAACATTGACGTGATTGAAAGGGGGCCCAACGTCAACGAGATTTGGCCAGGGGCAGGACAGCTAACCCAGTCCTAGTACAGTTCTGGTCGGTACTGTCTTGGAATATAGGAAACACTTGATTTTGTGTTTTATGAGCAGAAATTTTGCCAGAATGCTCACTACTTACGCTCAGACTGTATCATATATGCAGGTAGCTAATTCTATGGGACTCCAACCATTTTACAATTTTATAAAAATCCTCCAGACCCACAAATCAGAAAAAGAAAAATGTAACATTTTGCAACTAAATGTTGAAATCAACATGAAATAGCAATATTCTTATTTTGGGGGATGAAAATAAAAGTTGCTAGCTCTGATTCAAACCCAGTTGGGGAAATTTCTCTCTTACTCACAAGATGCACACATTTCACTAGGCCACATGTCTGGCATGATGTAGGCCCATTGGCATGTACACATCAAAGAGAGTGCTGTCTGCATGTAGCTGGTTAAATGACATTTACAGCAATTTAGGTGGTGCTGGCAGTACACTTTCTTTCTTTGCACAGATCTTACATTAATAATAACCACAACTTGATGTGACCAAGAGAAAATGTCAGGAATAGCCAATCTGGGAATGGTTGATGGTGCTCTTCAGAGTGTGGACAAAGTCCAGTCTTACATCACCATCGGAATGGAGGACATCATTGAAGTATCGCTCGATCTTGCCGAAACAGCAACGGAAGGTTGGTAACATCTTGCCAGACATACAAGAAGAACCCGAAATGCAAAATTGTCATTGTTTCTCTTTGATTATATTTTGTTGACCCAGAGTGTCTCAATAAAGACTTGGTTTTGCCAGAGTTATACTCGTGAAGTGTAATCACCTACGTAAGAAACTGATCATTCTTTTTGTAACTTCTGTTTTTGGCACTGTGCCTATAATTATGTGTCTGCAGGAGATGGAACAGAGACTCAGCTGGAAGACTTGAAAAAAATGATGGAAGAATATGCCTCCATGGAGCAAGATCTGCATCAGTATGTCAAAGCAGTCAAGCAAGTCAAGGGTCAGGTATGGCGAGCCAAGAGGACAAGTCACTTAAACTCAGAATGTCATTCTTGTTGGCTTATTGCAGGCCTGAAATATTGTTACTGAAGACAGTTTTCATCGGTGGAGTGAACTTCAGATCAAAAATTGAGTATTCTGTTCCGACGAAGTAACCCAATCATTTGCAGTTTCTTCCAGTGCTCTTTTGGCTTTAACCTTTGTTTCACTCATTAAATCCTGTTCTCACCGAATTGTTGTAGTTCCCAGGCCAAACTCTAAGCGTTCAAATTTATTTGTATTTTCTCTCAGATTCAAAGGTTAGGCATCGAGGAGCAGATGAAGGTTGAAGTGTCACAACTTGTGAGACAGGCAGTCGCAGACATTCAGAAAAAGGATGACGATGGGCAGTTGGGCAGACACAGCAAGATGGATGAACTCATACAGAAGATGTGGCAATACAGAAATGCTGGTGGGTTCAGTGGATGTTTGCTTTGCTGTCTTGTTTTTTTGAAGTAGTAGAGATTTTTAAGCAGTTTTTGTCGAAACCATTACAAGGCCTAGAAACAAGACCATCTCAAGACCCAGACACAAAACCAGACACAACACCAGTCAGAAGCCTAGACACAAGTGACATCATGGACAGTGACAAAGTAAAATTTTTGACTTGAATTCAGACCAGAGATCTTGTGTAGGCCTTGTGATGGCCTTGTAGGTGACTACGGTCTCAGTAGTCTTAACCACTTCCTGCCGGGGACTCCGGAATCAGAGACGTATGTTTTATATGCGTGGCCGGGGTCTCCGAACTCGGACAAAGGAAACAGGGCCCTGTAACAAAAGACTGTACTCCGAACAAAAGACCAGGCTGCTGGGCATTATCAACATTTTTCACTCTCAAAAGTGGCGATAATCCAGCCTTGTTTTGAAACCGTATACCAGGGTTTGGGGCTTTGAGAGCGAGCGGATTACCACCGGGGACAAAAGCGCTCCACCACCGCAGCGACGAGCCACACAGCATCGCTGCATGCTAATCTGGCCCCTATTGAAAAGAGGTCAGCAGTGCACTGAGCCAGGTTCGTGAACAAAAGAAAGTTATATAACACCGCACAATCTGGGCTCTTTTTACAAGGCTGCAGGCCTGGCTGAAATACTCGGGTAAATGAAGGTCACCTGTCAACTTAGAGTAGTGCCTAAAGATTATTTCGTGCGGCTATAAACGTCTGTTAAATGAAAGGATGAATTTTTGTAGAATTTTGAAAACGGAAAAAATGATAATTATGCCGGCCCAGCATCATCAACATTGAAAAATGCCCCAGCATGAAGTGGTTAAGGGGTCTTGATCACAAATTCAAACCAACATCATTTCAACTGTACCTCCACAGTGTCTGAGCCGAATATTTGTCTTAATGCTGATACAGGGGACAGTATACCAACCACAAGCAATGCACAAGGTGATGATGATGTCATCATGACACAGTGCGAGGTGACGACAGTGTGTCCAATCACACGGTGTGAAATGACGGACCCAGTCACCAACCGACACTGTCAGCACAACTACGAGAGAGCGGCCATCATGCAGATTGTGAAGAATCGCAAGAACGCAAAGTAAGTGACGAAATCACTTGTGTTGAACCCTGTTCAATTCTCAGTAACATAATCAGCAATCAGGGTATACATCATTATGCGTATGACCTCTGACACAAGGTTCATTTTGAATGTGAACACCTGGAACTCACATGAATAACAAATGAATTACCTAGAGTTCCATTTATTTATTTTTTTTGTTTATTCCCCAGATGTCCTGTAACCGGTTGTGGTAACCAGATTCCTATCACAAAGTCAGACCTCGTGGACAATCGACAACTGAAGAGATTCATTGAGCACAGGAACAGACAAGAAAACAGATCTTAGGACCAACCAACAGACTGTCTGGGGGAGGGAAGAGTTTAAATATAAATACCAGTTGAACTAATAAAAAATAACCAAGGGGGACTTGAACCTGTGGTTTGTGCAATGATCCACAGGCCTTCCTACCAACCAGTCCACCGAGTCCTGTGTTGATGGTCACTGCATTGTAGCATTTAGCAGGGGTGCTATATCTTAAAGATTTTCTGCATGAAATTGGCTAGAGGAGTATACACTAGAGAATTTGGATTAATGGGGAGCAACTGATTTAATTAACATCAGATACAAATTGGAAAACACTTCACTTTGGTAGGGATGGGCTAGGGGAGCTCAGAGAGCATGTGAGACTGGAGGAGGGAGGACACAAGGAAATCCCAGGATGTTAGTTTAAGTATACAAGTTGGAAAGGGTATTGAGGATCAGGTTTATTGTATGTCCCAAAATGAACCTTTTTCAGGTGCTTTGTATTATTCTCATATTTAACGAGGGTAGCCTGTTCACTGTAAAGGGGTCTTCCACAGGGCCCTGCTACAAGGTCACAGGTATCTGCTGAAGGTCATCCAGAAAAGCCACCTGTGTACTTGCCGTTGAAAGGCAGTGAACTATTTATGTTGAGATCTTAACGGTTCAGGATGAAAAGACTTGTTCCGAATCAGTACCATAAATCAAATCAGGTTCCTGGGACAGCTGTGTGTTTTTGTACTGTTTCTGTAAACAAAACTTGAAAAGAACTTTGATAGTTTGAAGAGTGAATTTGTTTTCTTGTGTTTGAGTAAAATACTCCAGAATTGGGAATGAAAGGGGTTTTGCAAAAATTGCTAAAGTTTCTGAAATGTACTTAAATTTGGGGTTGACTGAAATTCATCGAAGCATGAACCTTACATCATTGATGACTCATTCAGAAAATAAATTAAGGACATTTTGTGTATACATGCTGTTCATTCAGAATTTAGCAAATTGCTGATAAAAATTCGAAATTTGTACTCGTGTGGCCGCTGCTCCGAAACAACTGTCAGCGGCTACGTCTGTCAGACTCAAATTTCCTGCCTACATGTACTATGTAGGTACCTACCTAGGTAGGTCTTCTCCATTACGCGGGACGCAAATAGAATAGACTTAGCCGTAGCTCTGGACGCCCGAAGTAGACACGGTTCGGCTTGTGCGTGCCCACTTACGCATTTACAACAGACGTAGACCAAGCACCAGCCACAAGAATAAGATGTGGCTAATTGAGCCGGCATTTTACGCTGGTGTCCCTCTGTATGTAATTCTAAACCGCTGATGACCGAAGTACCAACGGTAATCCTTTCCAGAAACCAAGATGGCGTCGCAGAGTAGAGGTAAATTTTCGCTGAGATTTTTCTGGTTTATTTTCTTGAATCGTATCGTTTGAAACGTTTGGTGTCCCGTTGAAATGCAAAGTTATGTAAGTAGCTATAGAATACAGGGCCTCCCCCTAGAATCAATGGCTACGATGTCGCATTTGATGGGATTGACTCCGCGTAGGCCTATGCCGCAAGAAGTCCAAATCGAGTAGGCTAGCATGCATGGCGAGGCATAGCCCCTTAAACAGGGCCCAACGAATACTCCTCCGTCGTATACTGGGCCCTGTCCCGATTAACAGGGATTTCTTTCGAAATCTTTATCCGGGGGCATAACTAAACATCGGCTTAATTTTATGAGCTGAAATTGCACCGGTATGTTCACAACTTTAAAGTTTAAGTACTTAACTTACGGGGTCGTACTAATCAGCGTCAACACTTACAAAATGCATTGAAAACAGAAAATAGACGTATTGAATTGTAATGTATATGCTTAGTTTACATTTGACTACATTTCAAGGGAGTTTTTTCACACAAAAAGATTGTCTCTGAGCAGCGTTGCTGTTCGCCGCCATCTTGCCTTCTCATGGCGTTTGGACCGTACCATACCATGGTTTACTGTATGAAGGTGACCCCCTGTAGTGTAATGGTATGGTCCGTCTGATCGAGGCAGCATGGCTACCGTCTTTCGTGGTTGTGCGGAGGGTGTTATTTTCGTGAAATAAAACGGCATTTTCCCCCCCAAATGTCGCCTACTTTTGTCTGCCAAATTGTATGTTAGGCATTATATTGCTATTGAATTGCATTTCTGCTAACTTAGAACATGATTTGGGTGTGTTGACGGTGTGTTGACGTTGGGTTGATGTTAATTAGTACGACCGAACTTACACTGTAAAAAAATCCACTAGGTCGCTAATTGTAGAAAACACGCCTTTTCCTCGTTTGGAGGAAAAAATGTTGCCTTTTTTGCCCTTTCCCACTCTGTACGAATTTTCATCCGACTTGTACATTACATAGACTCCTTTATATGGTTAAGTAATGGTACCCAGTACGAGAGCCTGTCTAGTTTGCACCCAGATTTCAGCACCTAGGGATCTCGTTCAGATCTGTGAGAGTACCTGTCGATCTAAGTACCTATTGAAAATTACAGCTGTTTTGTATCGTAGCTGATACGCAATGCCCTTGGCTGGTTCCCTGTCCAGTCGCACACTGTTTGCGGCAAATCATTAGAAGCGCAGCTCGCTCTCTGTAACGTGACACAAAAGTGACGAAACAGCCGTCGCTTTTGTGCAAGTGGGGCAAACTTCGTTCGGAGTGGGGAAATGGAAAAAAAAACAAAATTGTTTTCCTCAAATGAGGAAAACGTGAATTGTCTACAATTAACAACCTAGCGGATGGTTTACATCCTAAGTCGTGAACATACCAGTGCAATTTCAGCTCATAAAATCAAGCGCATGTTTAGTTGTGCCCCTGGATATCCCAGATAATTTTTTCGAAAGAAATCCCTATGAATCGGGACGGGGCTCAGTATATGACAGAGGAGTATTCGTTGGGCCCTGTTTATGGGTCTACATACATGACATACGTGGCTATGATGTCGAAAGAGTTATTTTTGAGAACAAAGCAGCAAAAATGAATGGAGATGGTGGAAAAGTCCAAACAAAGTGGCCCTGTATTCTATAATTGTACCACTTTGTCTAAAACTGCACTTTTCACTCAAATCTTCCCCAAAAATCTGTCCACACAACATGACCAAAAAATCTCCTTCATTACCACAGTCACCGTCACAATGGTTTTTTGGTAGCTCTACTGAGTAGAGCGTTAGTATTCCTCTTTGTATGATTTTGGACGGGATCGTCATACTAACGCTCCACGCTTGTACATAGAGTAAGGTGAAAACAGTTCTCAGAAATTCCCAAGACTTACCAAAAATACCTCTATCACCACCTACTGGCTTCCATAAATGCCAACGTCAAACGGTTGGGGCTTCAGTGACATTTCTGACTTCAAAATCTGTCAAATCCGACCGTTTTCACTCGACACACGCACAGCAATTAAAGTTGTTGCCACCTCGTCCCATTCAAATACAGGCGTGTAGAGTTTCTGACCCAATAAGTCTACATGTATGGACGAACATGGTCCTCTAACCAAACCGCAGGAGAGGCCCATATGTTGTCAGGGCACAAGACGTATTGACCAGGAAACAGTTGTTAATAGCACTCCCAAACAAGTCTTGTGTCCAGACCACATAAAGCCCACTCATGCATACGTCTTGGAGGACAGACATTGAACCCCACAGTTCTGGGGTAGCAGATGAAAGGATTCAAATCATTGCTGTACGGAGAAAATTAAAATGAGGAGCCTCTCTGGCTCCTAGAAGAAAAAAGTTAGTCGCCAGGTCAATTTTTGTAGATACTGTTCACAGGTTTTTAAAATACACAAGTTACAAGTACAGAAACATTCTGTCAATTATTCGCAGGACAGACAGGCTTTGGATTTTGTGCTTGTGGAATAAATAAAAAATAGAATAGCAATCAATCATATAAAAAAAAAACTGAACTGAAAGAAAAGACAAGGCGTTTGTTGTTTTACGTTTGAGTACTTCGTACCTGGGACTGGGCCGGACTAAGTGAAGCTTGATACCTTTTGGTTTCAAAGTTACATTTGGGACGGAAGCATGTTTATTGCACTGAATGGTGTGCATAGGCTGCTAGTGTATTTAATGAATGCACACATGAAATGTCTCCCCATACACCCACTTTACAATGTGTGACCACAAACCAGTCAACTCGGATACCAAGTACCTGAACGTGTGTGTATGTAAATGCAAGCTACGTTGCAGTTCAAGGTGGGCTTATGCTGTGTACATAGCAAGACGGAGAAAAAAAAAGCATGATCATAAAGACACATCGCTTGGTGCAAGTGGAAGAAAACTGGGCAGCAATCGTTAGTGAAATATGACTGACAAGGTGAGCGATGGATGGCCACAAATCACTGTCGCTATTGGCGATGAGAACATTTGGTGGCATATCATCATTTTTAGGCACAAATAGGACTGTTTTAGTCTCACCGTACAGCAGTAATTCATATGGAAGAGAAGACGTACATGTATGGGGTGTCCATAGAAGACTATAAGGGAAACTATATCATTGATTTCATTATTCCATTTTTATTATCAAATTCATTGTCACTGTAACCACCTGTACAAAAGGTGCCCTGTTCATACCAGAGTTTCTAAACACAACCAAGCATGGCTGGGGCGATGTGGGCATGGAGCAAAGTGGAAACGGGGCACGTTCCCAACACTTGCGTTAACGTGCATCAGCAAAGCATTGACAAGTTATTCAAGTATATTTATTCGATTTGGTTTAACAGTATTAATTTGGTCTTAACAGTATTAATTAGCCTCCTAAATATGATATTCAATGTATCACAGTTATCTAAAGTGATATTTGAGTGTGGAAATGTGAGCTTGTGCAGCCCGACCGGCCGTCAGTTTGTTTTCGCATGGACAGCAGCAGAGAATAGAATGATGGCGGCCCCCATACACAGCAAAAACTATTCATTTTCTTGAAAGAATGTGGAAGCAACATCACTATGTTTTTCACACAGTGGCAAATGTTAGAGTCTCTTAAATATGATAAAACCACTGTGAAATCTTTAGAGGGTATTTTCAAGTTGTTGATGCTTGTGTGTCGATGCTTGGTGACACTGTTAAATAGCATGACTGTAGATGAGAGTGAAGTTGGTATATTGGTTCTTTCCTCGCCTTTCACCTCTGTGGTCCGGGTTCGATTCCTGGCCCGGTCCACGTGTGGATTGGGTTTTCAGTCCCTACCTGATTCTGTGGGTTTTACCCAGAATATTCCTAGGATTTTCTTCTCACTTCATGTTATCACTTTGTGATGGCTAATAAACCTCTGTAAGGAAAGTCAGTGTCTGTTGTATGAAAGTCTTCCTGAAAAGGATTGTCCATGGCAGAATTATCAACTAATTGTGTAACAAGATCTACAGATCTTCCAGAGATTAAGCAATCACACCCAACACGCGCACCTCTATGATGTAGGGCTCTCTTTCTCCACCATACCTACTTTTCAAACAATTCATGCCCCATTGATGCAACAAACAGTCCTTTTAATATGTAATTTGCCTCTGTTTACAGGACTTTGGGAAGGACTACGCAAATGGTATTATGCCAGAGCTGGATTTAACCAACTAGGTTTGTGTCAAGGTTTCTTTTACATATGTTTGCATTCAAGTTGATTTGCCTTGTTATACCGTAGAGCAAGGACAGTGTTATTCTGTCATGTACATGTATGTGCGTGGACCACCCCTATCTAACTTACAGTTGTCAGTCATATCTGTAACAAGTTATGCTGGCATTCTCAGTCAGTAGCCTGCTACCATGGTTACCAACACTCTGTATTACAGCTGTTATACACTTGTATTCATCACCTATGGGGAACTTGCAGCATGATGTAGTGCCAGCATTCTTGCCTTCCGAAAGATTTAAAGGGTATATTTTGTACCAGAATGACTATTTTTTTCTTTTCTTTTTTTAAATTGACAAAGGCGATCAGTAGTATAACCTTTATATTGTATCAAAATATTTATCTTTTATTTTCCTGTTTTGACAGGACTCATGCGCGATGACACATTACGCATGACACCAATTGTGAAAGAAGCCCTTCGGCGTCTGCCAGAAGATCAGTACAATGAGAGAGCCTTCCGCATCAAGAGGGCATTTAATCTAACAATTAGGCACAGCATTCTGCCCAAGGAGGAATGGACGAAATATGAAGAGGTAATTGAGTAAAGTGTCTGGGTCTGCAACTTTATCAAATACAGTTGTACGAGCATGATGATAAATTTGTTTGGTTTTTTTTGCAAAATATTTAATTTCCTATTGCATTGTGACAGGTTTGAGCTAGGAAACATTGAGACCACTCTACTCTTCCATGAATTTTATGGTTCTGTCATTTCTTCTCCCAAGCTGAACCAGATTGAAGAATTTGTTGCTTTTAACTCAAGTACTGCATGTATATTGCACTCACATCTATGTCCACGATGTGCCTTTAATTGCTTTCAAAGTGTAGTCTAAAAGTCTATGAATACTTTTTCTCAGCAATTAAGTTTTGAAACAGTTTCACAACCCATTTTATTTCATTAGTTTTGATCTAAAAAAAATTGTTAATCAAAAGGCAAGAAGTTATGTTATTGGTTCTTCCTTTGTGATTATTCTTTGTCAATTCAGGATTCCCGTTATCTGAAACCCTACATCGATGAGATAGAACGGGAATTAAAAGAGAAGAGAGAATGGACTACTCGCTAGTTGTATCCTCCCCGTATTTTCAAGAAGCCATTGCCGTTCCTAGACCCAATCTCAGCCTCCCTCCTTTTAAAGATGTATTATAGCTTGTTTTGGACAGATGTTGATTAACCAGCATGAGGTCAAATCTGAGCCCTGGTAACAGTTGATTTCATAGAAATAATTGGAAAAGAAATCGTAGATCAGAGGATTGAAGGTCATAATTGGGTTGGAACCACAAGGATGACGTACCCTGTTAACCCAAGACTCTTGGTTTATGTATTGAATGCTGTCAATGTAAGTTGTACAATATTAAGATTTGGAACCAGTTTATGGCTGTCTTTTTCCTGGGTTTGTGAAAGACAATCTTTGGTTTGTAAACTTTGTCAGAGGTCAGGTCATCCGGAGTGTGATGCACGAACCAGACAAGACACTTGGATTTCTTTTTCCACAATTTATTGAACGATTTAGCTTTTTGGTCCAGATTGCATGTAAAGATCAGAAAAATAAGTAGTTAAACATTTATTCTGGATAAAAACAGGTAGATGTACCGATCTGGTTAATGGAGCAGTATAATTACCAGCCAATGTCACATTCAAACCAACATGTCGAGATATTATGTCATTTTCCATACAAACAGCCTTGTGAAGAACTCACATTCTTGACAAACACTGTTGATGAAAACCTAATTTTGCTTAATATTTATCTGTGAACAATTCAAGTCTTTAGTTTTGGCAATATTAAGCCTTCACCTGATTGCAACAGAACTGATGTCCACGCGTTCTTATACAGACATGCAACTACACAACCATGCACATTGGTAACAAGCAAAAACAATTGCAAAGAATAAGGAAATACCTTCCAAGTAATTACTTATTTCAGAGGTGAAGTTATAACTGACTAATTTGTTGTACGAGTGGGGCGTTGCAGTGTTGATCGTTATTATTAAATTATATACGTTTGACAGACATGCAGTGTTTTATTTCTGTTGTGTGTGTAATTATCTAATTTTGTTTAAATTGGCAAACATTTGCATAATGTTTAAAAGGTAAAGTTCTAGAACTATAAAAGTGCAACAGGCCACTCCAATATTTCAACATAGCTGCTTAAGCCCACTGTAGGCCTATAGGCAAAATTGGCAAAAGTAAAGTACGAAACAATATCAACACCCTGTTAATGATGCTTAAAAACCACATGCAAATTGAATGAAACTAAACGTAACAGATTAACACGATACTATCTACAGGTTACTGCATTAACACATACTATACAAAACTGTACATGTATTTACAACAACGGGTCATGCTGTCCATGGAAACTCGTGTGGATTCTGTACATTCAACACAAGCTAATTGCAACATGCAGTGCATTGAGTTGATGCAAAGTGTATTGTGTATCGTTTGTCTTGCCTTGGCTCTTTAAAGGTGGCCTCACACTAGATTAGGCAACTTAGGCGAGCTTAGCGAACTGGATTCGTGGCACTTTGGGCAGAGAAAAGCCACGACTTTTACATATTTGGAATTATCTGTCAATGTCTTGCGACGGTTAATTTGTGTTGCAAATTGGCAAAAGTCGCATGACGTTCGTCCAACCCACGACGTTCGCGTGACGATTTCAACTTTTGAGATGGTTTGGCGAACTCACGTGAAGGGAATGCGACTTTGGAGGCCTCGTCGTGTATGCATGTTGCAACCATTAGGCAGTAAGAATCACATGTCGCGGCCGCCGACTAGTTAGTATAAAAACAATCAGCAAACTGAGGTCAGCATCAGTCTGCATCAAGCCTTTGGAGAAGATGGACATGCAGGATCACCCAATGGACCTTCTGGAAAGTTTCTCCAGACCTCAATTCTGTCGCAGTTTTTTCTTTTCAGTTGGCGATACTTGCGAAGGGTTTTGGACTGTTTAAGGGCGAAAAAGCCGAGGTGGCGACAGTCGCCGGAAATTTGAACATGTTCCAAATTCCTGTACACATTTTTGCGCTTTAGAGGAATGTTTGACGGACCCCATGAACATTTTCAGATATTTTGGCAACTTTTTTTCAACTAAATTGTTAAGTGCTGCGACTTCAAATTCGCCGAATAGGCGAAAGTTGCAGAGCCTAGTGTCAGAGTAGCGTAACAAGCTTTTAAATTGCACACACTATTGGCGTATTTTAGGTGTAGCAGCGCGCTGGCTAATAGTGTACACTTTGGGCGGAAATTGTCACAATGTAAAGCCAACTCATGCATCTCCTGTCCACTTATGTTGCAATAATTGTATGCGAACTTGTAAAATGACGCAATAAATTCGTCCATCTAACATTACAAACTGAAAAAGTAGGCTTATTTATAAGATCCTTTGTGTATTAAATACACAGTGCAGTTGCTACATGTTCACAACTAGCAAAACAGAAAGCCATGATAAGTTCACTTAGCAAACAAAACCAAACCTGTCAAAGTCAATTACATCGCACTGTACATGTACTTCCAAATAACCTGCTGCTATAAAGAAATTATTTTCTATTCTGTGTGTTCCATTAAATTAATTGGCCCCGTCCGTTAAATGTCAGTCGTTCGAGTCTTCCGAGTAGCACTACTGGCATTGCTATCACTACGATGCTTCAGCATAGGCCGCATTGATAAACGTGTGGAAAAGGAACTAGATCCTCCGTGTTTCTCCCTACCGCCGCAGAGGAGGTTCGTCCACAGACACCAGACTTTCTTATTGCAAATGAACGCGAGGAAGACGAGGAGACCCTGGCAAGAGTTGAGGATGATAAAGATATACCAGAGAGTGTCGACATCAGTCCAAGCTGCAGCAAAGCCGAAGATCCATGTGAAACCCATGAGGCTGGAGATCTGTGAAAGAATACCATACTTTTCAAGTAAAGAAAGGTTGATCATTTTGACTGACAAGAAAAAATGGTCTACACAACACTTACGAAAGCACAACTGTAGTCTCCAACAGTATCGAGTTCAGCCAAATGTCTAAAAAGTCGGTTTTTGGCAATTATGACTTCTGGGAAAGTGATGTTTCGGTGAAAGGTCTCAACAGATCACAAATAGAGGTGGTAACTATTATACACATTATAATGGACTGGCAATGAGGTCACCTGTGCACGTCTATATCCTTGAGAGACTGTGAGTGACCAGGAGAGGGTCCTATTTGCCAAAGCCGAAGTAGGACCCTCTTCTGGTCACTCACAGGCCCGAGGGGGCATGGACATACACTAGTGACCGAATTTGGTCAGTCCATATGTGTTTTTATAACACACCCCAAACTAAAAAAAAATATTCTTTCAGGGTTTTGTTTTAATTCAACTTTCAATAGTACTTCAAAAATTGAAAAGAAAATAAAGGTTTATTATAGTGTCCCCCTGACACAGTCCAATTTTGAGTTGCTGTAATCAACAAGGAAAAGAATTCGTCCGGGGTTTTAACTTTTTCAATCCAACTTTTCACTCAATACCAATGCCTCAACCTCCAGAGGGTACAATAACCAGTAAAAAGTTTTTAAGATATAGCTCTATGGGTGCACCCCTTAAAATAAATTCCCACGAACACCAATGATAAACCCTTTTATTTCCAATTATTTAAAAAATACAACTCTCACAGGTGTCCAAGCTGGACAGCAAAATGATGTTCGACATGTTCTCTTTCATTTTCCTTTCAATTTTTAGTGGGTTGACCGATGAATTTTTAAGGAAATTCTTACCCAAAGGAGGCCATCCCTAAAATGAAGGAAATTTCACTGTCCGGAAATGTAGCTATTTTGAAAATGCATCCCTCTGCAAAACGGCTAAAAAGTGCCACTTTCGGACTCAATTGCATCCAAATTGCTCAGAATTGGAAGCTCTGAGTCCAGGCCAGAGGTTCAGTGCCATATTTCTTCAATCTCCCAATTCCATGGCTCTCAGGACTCTCAAATTATAGCGTATACATCTATTTTGAGTATAAATTTTATTAAAGAGCTCGGTGGACATATTTCTGGCCTATTTGCATGGGCGCGCAATGTCTAGGTGCGTGTCGAGTCACGCTAAAGCCAAATTCATAACAGTGGACTACACGTGCCCATTTTTCAGCCAACTAGGATAAACAACCAGGAAGAGGTGTGTTATAAATAATTATATTGGGAACTCCGGCTTATGGCTACAAAAGAATGGCTGTCAGGTGTCTATTATGGCTGACAGTATCGTGTACATCATTAGGATTACCTCACCCACCTTTATATAAACGAACAGCTCTTGTCTCATTCTCTGCAACTCTGACTTTTCGGTCTGTTTGAGCGGCTTGCTTTGTTTAGTTGAAGAACGTATCCCGTGGACGGTGAACGCAAACAGAACACCATTCACAAGCACCGTCAAGCCTATAGGGATACCAAAGGCTACTAGATTGACGTAACCATTACCTATCCAGCAGACATTCTCATTACCGTACGAGAGGGGAATATCCGTGCAGTCACACAGGTGGATCACCAAGCATGGGAGAACTACAAGAGAGGCTCCTCCAAAACAGAAAGTTACATGCAGACAGTACGTTCTTTTGTTGGAATCAAGCCTTCGGATCTTTGAACTGTAAGCGAAAGTTTGGTTGAGGTCAAAGGCCAAGACCCCCGTCCAGAGTACCGTTGTCAGCCAGAAGAAGTGACCGAGGACAGCCACCGTGGTGCAAGCTGGCGGGTTGCTCGTTGCAGAGCCACTGACAAGAAGGAGGAGCTGCGCCAGAAAGAGACAAGCAACCAGAGACATGATTGCCAGACTGATGCGTTGTCTGAGTTCCTTGAAGGCACAGTAGGTAATGAAGGTAGCAAGTGCTGCTGTCATGGAGATGATATTACCAACTAGACTGAGTATCTGCTGTGTCATCGAAAAAACGAAGAAGGTCGAACCCGTACGGCTTCTGGTGCCGTTGCTGTCATAGAAGGAACAAACTTGAATCTTTCCACTTTCAGTTCTTACGTACTCGTCTCTCTTGAACACCTTTCCCGTGTGATTGTGAATAATGGACCCTGGGTCATTTTTATCAACCACGAAAAGGGAAGTGTTCAAAACCACTAAAGGACACGCTAATGTTGAATCGGCACAGATCTGCATGTGGGTAGATTGCTCGACTGACTTTTTCTGCGTTTGGAAGTTGGTTTTAATAATCGTCTGATTCAGTTGGTACCACGACGCCGATGCGTTGACGTAAACAAGAGTTCTTCCGTTTTTGACAGGGAGAGAGAATTCGGTGTCATTTAACCAGCGGCCGTTGCACTCATCAGTTGACAGGTCTTTACAATGTTGATGAAGTTCTAAAGACCACGTGTCATATATGTCAAACATTCGGCAAAAATTGGCTGCTGGCAGTGAAAGTTGTAAGGCTTCCTGGAAATTCTTGAATGGTTCGTTGGTGATATTTGTCGAGAAAGCATAAAGGGTTCCTCCTCGGCAAGCGGTAGTTTGTTTTGGGGTGTTGGTAGCAATCTGTAAGGATCCTTGGGGAAATCCTAAAAAATCTTCAACACAAAGCCGAATGTCTTTAACTAAATGAGCATCCCTATCATTTGGTAGACTGTCCTTACACGGGTCACCCAAAGTGACCGTCACTCCTATGTCAATTCTACTGTCACCTCTACTGTCCTCACAGGCCTCTCCTATGGCCTTGAAGTCGGGGACACATTTATTGTCATGAAGAAGGTAGCCCTTGGGACAGGTCAATCTACGACAACGCGAAACAAAAGGGTCGTAGACCTCATTCTGAGGACATTGGACTGTCTCCGACACAAGTACCTCCCTATCTTGAATGATCTTAACACTGCTGTCAGCCCTGAAATCGAAAAGGATAGAAATTGGTGGCGGCGATACTGGTCGATTAAATGATTTTATTTCGACCTCAGATTCTGCACCCCATGGTACAGCACCCAACGTTAGAAACGTGCCAGACAAGTAGAAAACTGGTACATTTGAACCACTGCAGTCTGTTGCAAATTCGACTCGGTCGGGCTCGTTGGGTAGGTTGCATAGGGCACAGTGCGGGTTTCTGAATACCTCCGTGCTTTCTCGGCCAGCAACCGTTACCAGTGCTGTGTAGGACTCGCACACGCTGCTCAGTGGGTCCTGTGGCGTCGCGCAGTGACCAATGACATCCAGATAACATGCACGCGGTTTCTGCCTTACGTCATCCAGTGCTGGAGTCTGGATGATGACAGCACAGCCAAGTTCTTGTTCAATCCGATCAAAATTTTTGACAGAACTTTGTAGAAGGGCTTTCGCGACGTCGTATTGCCTGGGAGCCAATGCACAGTCCACCAGAACATCCCAGGGGATTAATTCCTCTCTGTTCACCCCATGACAGAGGGCGCAATAGACATTGCGGAAGTGAACACCGCTCTTGTTGCTGTAGCAGGGAATGGAACCAAGCGCGTCATCGATACCAGGGTCTTCGCATAAAATAGCCGCCTGCGTGTCGGTTGCCTCGTCAGGGCACGTACTGACAAGAAGAAAGCTGGTTGTTTGACGATACTTTGCAAAGAAAACGCAGGAGAAATGGTCCAGCTGTTGGAAATGAAATCGAAAAGCAGTAATCAGTTTTATGATACTCAATTAATGTTGGTGTGCATACCACAGCTGTAATGAAAAAAGGCAAAGTATATATGTATTGTATTCGAACTGCTAACCAGATATAGATCAAACTTATTGAAGCAGAAATAAAGGTTTAGTCTGTGCATGGAAACATAATTTTATCACTCTGTCATTTCTTCTGCCATGTCAAAATTACATGACATGTCGTCTTTGATGTCAAAGAAGGTATAGGTCTATGCATGTCAAAAGCATAATTATCGACAGAGTCTAGTGGTGTGTTGTACGGGGTCATGAGATGCACAACTGAACAGATGGTTACGACGCATTGCAGTGTCCCCTTACAGTTCAATTTACATTGAGTCTGAATATTTTACAATCGGGACCGAGTCCGGTACTTGGCTCCATATTAATTTGGCTTGTTATCAACAAATCGTGCAGTAGCCTACGCTTCGAAACAGAAATGTTTATGGTGTGGTTTCACTTTTTTCAACAGATGAACATTGCTGAGATGAAACTTAAACAGATGACATTTTATTTACACTTTCCTCAAGCACGTGATGTTTATTATTGTAAGGCATACACCGTTAACGCAACATACGAAACAGAAATAGGTCTTTTTACGCGTACGAGTGAGAGTACTTTCGTGTTAATTTAGTACGCAGTTGAACTGAAAGAAGATAACGAGCAAACGAAAATTGTTGAGGAAACTGTTTAGAAAACTTTAGACATCAGATCCTTTTGAGCATGTTGTGCTTCGATTAGGATTTGTGTAGGGACCCAGACACGCGAACACCACAGTACAATATGGGAATGCATTACCGCATAATTGAAGGTTTATTCTGTGGGTGTTTGCGATGGACTGGTTATTTACAGTGTAGATTTGTTTCAATAGAATCAACTACAAACCTCGAGTTCCCGATAGTCTTTCGTGCCACTGCTCGGCGACTCTGGTTCTTCACACGTCCTCACATAGTCGTGACAGCAGTCGTCATAGAAGAAGCACGCTTGGTCGCAGTGGCAGAGAGGGACCATTCCATCGCCGGTCACACCACGAGACGGCCCGCAGCCAAGACTACTACAGAAATGCTGGTCATTGCAAAGACCTACGGTCGTGTTTGCTATCGCAACTGTTGTGACTGTACAAAATAAAAGGGCAAAATAACCGAAGCATAAACAGGATGGCGAGAAATGTGGCTTATTGTGGCATATATTTATGTGGATTATTTTGTAGTCATATGTTTGTTTAGCTTGATGTCTGTAATATTACTGTATACTCCGGATCTACGGTCACCGTGATACAAGCAATGTTAAATGTAACTATTCAAAAGGGAATTAATTCGTCACAAGAACAACATTTCCTTCGCGAAGGAAACATTTTCAATAATAACAGATTGCCTTTTCCCCCCTTTGAAATAGTACACAAACATTTTGATAAACATAAACATTTTTTTGTTTTTGGTGTGTCATACCCCCCAATCTCCCCGTTTAAAACATCTGTATGACTGGGAAGTTGATCCATTCCTTGGGTTCGCTTTGACCCTCTCCTTTCTGCACCCTTGTGGGTTTTTTACTTTCTGTGCCCTGCACGGTTGCGGTGTAACTGTACTTAAGAACAGGGAGTGGAGTCAGCTGGCCTTGTGGGTGAATGGATTTGATTTGTGCGATGATGTGACATTCCTCCCTAGGCTTCGGTGCAGTAAGCATCCAAAACTTCCTACACAGGACGGAATCGCCCAAGCTAGAATTATCTGCATGAAGAAACTTATCCTCTCTTCCTGCAGGTGAGTGCCCTACCCAAATTGTCTTACTTTTATTGAGTGGACAATAAGTGTACTGTTTTTCAAGGGTAACCAATGGACTTCCATTTAAGTATCTTATCGGACTTTACTCGAAGAACTACTCTCATAAGTTTGGTTCACGTGATTCGTGCCAAGATGATAGCTATGGCTATGAAGTGTATCTTTGCGAGCTATAATAAATTACCTAATATCCCTTGAGCCATCTAGAAATATGAGATCTTGACATAGATCATCTTGTTCTATCTTGGTTATACCTAAATAGTCCCATCGAGTTAATTAGCAACTTTATGACTCCACCATGAAGTTAGTAAGTTAGTTTCATTGGCCAAACGATTCGGAGATTTATGAGGGTGTGTACAGTCACATTTTACACTGGGAGTTTAAGGAAGTTGAGTTATTTATAACCTTGATTATTGCTTTCATTACGGCGTTAACGAATAACTATGTTCAGCCTTAAGAGCATTTAATTTTCAAAGTTAAATCTTATTAATGATTTTTCGTCATAACCTTCCCAGCTGAACATGCCAGAACAAGGTAAATTCCATTTTCTGTATCAACCACTGAATAATTACTTTCAATATTTAATTTGACTGGGTAGATTAGTCGGATATTTCTTTTTCATTAGTTTAGTTTCACCTGTAAAGCTTAATGATGTTTATTCAAGAACTTTTACTTAGGTTATCGGTAATCTACTCAATATAGAGAAGCCTGTAAATTGGCTCTTGACTTGGACAGTTGGACCCCAAAAGTCGTGGATCAACATCAAGGTCAGAAAAAGTTGTTGCCCCTTATTTCCATATCGATTAGTATTTAAACAATCAAAGTTCCTTTTGATAACTTGCACACGATAAAAATCCTTTTTCTGCCAAATTTTCGCCCGTCTTTCTTACCTACCTCCAAAGTAACAGAGTCAGAAGTTGGAAGTGAAACCAACATTTTAGAGGGGATTTTTTCAGTTTTGCTGAGTCTTCCCTGGCATTTCTCTACTTGTGAATGGTAAGAAATATCACGAACGCTCAAACGAGGAAGTATCATGCAAGAAGGAAACCGTATGGATGAAAACGGAAAGTTTCTGTTTGTGCCTGTTAGTCGGGCAATTTGACATGATTGTACGTATGAACTCGTGCAATGCAGTGGGCCAACTCGTACCCAAACGCACACATATCCAGGTCTGTGTACGTAAGTGTGCACCATGCCCAAAATCCGGACATCTCATTTTTGACCGCTACCAAACTCAGTGTGGAAATTTGAATCCGCATGAAAAACGAACTGCATTTCAGACAAACGGCTTTCGTTCTTGAAAAAAATAATTGATAGATACAAAAATTATCAGTCTTCCAGACAGTATCACCGATGATCTGAAGGGAATTCGACAAAAGTGTGAAAATTGGGCACTAAGTAAGGTGAAAAATAAGGAAAATGACGAAAATGGGTCCCAATAAAAAACGAGGTGAATTTTAAAACGGTTTTCCTCCTAGAAGTATAGAAAGTAATAACCTTGAACAGAAGAGTTCCTAGTCTTTCATGTGGCATCAAAGTTATATTAAGGTAAACTTGGCAAATTGTGAAAACTAGACACAAATCTAGGTAAAAAAAAAACCGATAATTTTTCGTAATCATACTTTGTCGCAAAATTGACATTTTCCACTTTCTTTGAATTTTTCCGGCAATCTATTTAACTGCACCAGAAGCCATTAAATATTACCATTTGATAGACTCTTGGCAATTCATTCACACACGAGGTCTTAAAGGGATATGACACAGAGAGAGAGAGAGAGAGAGAGAGAGAGAGAGAGAG
>NW_019091487.1:625051-661063 GCF_001949145.1 Acanthaster planci | reverse complement strand
AGAGAGAGAGAGAGAGAGAGAGAGAGAGAGAGAGAGAGCCCTGAGGTTGACTTCTGAAGCCTTTCCGTGAGTGGATATAGTCGCTGGGCAGTAGTGGCTCGAGATCAGGGTTTTCCTTCTCCTAGAAGGACTGCCTTCCCAGGCTAATGTCCGATGATGATGCGGAGGCAGCACAACGCCAACTACATCCGCGTTTCGAGACAGCAATGGGTCTACGACTCAATGCCAGCACGACAAAGGTCATGTACGTCGGAGACACTCCACATTCTGTCATCCACACAAAAACCAGCATTGCCCTTGCAGCCTGCGAGGACCTTTGTTACCTTAGTTGCAACGTGGTAGACAGTAGAAGCGCCGTTCAGCGGCGTCGACGGTTGGCCTGGATCGCTGCCCGAAAACTTACATCTATTTGGGACGGAGCAGCCTGCGACAGTGTCAAAATGCAGCTTTTTAAGTCAACAGTCAAGACAGTTCTGCTCTACAGCTGCGATGCCCTGGCGATCACTGAAACCGTGGCCAGGTGTCTTGGCGCTTTGCATCGTGCCCTCATACGCTACTGCCTCGGTGTGTATTTCCCGGTTCGGCTGTCCGCTCGCACACGGGTACTGAGCACCTGCCACCACCACCCTGCTAAGAAGCCGTTTTCGTCTAATCGGCCATGCCTTTTGAAGACCGGAGGTGCCTTTGGCTATCTTCTTGGACCTACATAACCAAAGCTTTCTCCTTTATCTTTAAGTGTTACATTATGTACTTTGAACGAATCGCTTGCATACTCATACTGCCACTTTAACTAGTGAGAACATCACCATGGTAACAAGACCCATCCCTTGTAGACCGAACCAGAACGTTCATGAAGTTCTGCGGTTCGATCAGATCAGTCCAGATGGTGACCTTGTGCATACAGGAGTTGACTCACCTAATAATTGTGTTTTCTTGGTATTAGTAGACCGCACATCAGTTTCTTGGCCTTGATTAATAGTTTGGTAATTCGAGATGAAAACTGAGCTTATTATAATATTAGAGGTTTACTGCTGTTGCCTTGTTGAGTGGATAAAATGTAAAATTTAAAGTATATGTAATTTTATCAGTATGTATTTCAGTTGGTTGATTTTAATAAAGATTTAAGTTTTGGGGGCTAGTCATTTTTATGTAAACATGTAGGAGTTTGTTTTAATTAATCAGAGTGGATTCCTCCCTTGACGTCGGTGCAGTAAGCATCCAACTTCCTCAAAGGGACGGAATTGCCCAAGCTAGAATTATCTGCATGAAGAAACCTATCCTCTCTTGCTGCATATACAAGAAGTCCGACGATACACGATCGTATCCCTATATATGTATTTAATCCACATGTCGAGATCTCTTGATGTAAAACCCACCATCATTACGGGAGCTGGCTAGACAAGATTATGTCAATTACAGGTCACAAAAAATGAAATGCTTGTTTGCCGTGAATTTATTCTAGAAATAACAATAATAAGCCGTGTTTGGAGTCTACACAATCGGTGATCGTAATATATTTGCCCTGTCACAGCCTCGGCTGTCGTCGACGTAGTGTGGAGCTGGTCGCATACCAGGCCCAATCACTTATCCAGTTCGCGCCTTGATGTGTCACAAAAGGAATGTGCCACAGCCCACGGGTACTGGTTTATTACTGACAAACCATACAACTGCTGACCTTTATGTAAGCGCACCAGGACATCTCTGACATCCACAAATTTATGCTGAAAGTATAGTGAATCATTTTTTCTGCTTTAAATACTGTCTGACGCCGCTATACAGTTACAAATTGTTAAGAAAAACGCTAAGAAAAATGGATCCAGGAAATTTTTAAGGGGGTCAGGCCGGGGATTTTTTTTAATACCTCATTTGCGGACAAACGGAAACGATGGTAATACAACACAAATGACGTACAGTTTTAATAGTGGTATAGGAGCACTTACTTTAGTCACTTTTGTATTTTCCCTCTTTTTTATCTTTTTCTTTTTTTTCTTTTGGTCTCAGAGCAAGGGGGGTTTGGCCCCCAGACCCTCCCCTAGATTTGCGGCTAAGTACGGAAACTACACAATTACAATGTTTCTCAAAACCCTGAAATAGCTTCCATTCCTTCTGATTCGCGGGTTCGCTATCTGACCATATTTTCACGTTACCCTGAGAATATGGGGCTCCTTGTTCCGCCTCTCCGCTCAAATCCGCTCAGTTTTCAGGTTATGTAGTCTTCAGTTCATTTTCAAAAGTCCATTAAAAGTTCACACGTCATTCTTCGCAACGGGACAAATACTGCTTTTTACCAAATTTCTGACATTGTTTTAGATGCGAGCTCTTGCTCGTACTACAAAGTGTGAACTGTGATAACGTTTAAGATCTGATACATTTTACGTGTACTTGAGTTCAACTGGCAGATCAACTCTTTCAGACAGCAAAACATGGTTTTGGAATTTTTTTTCGACAGAATTAAAAGAGGGAGTGTACGCGTGCATTGTATTTATAACTTTAATAGCCTGCCAATCAGTGGCAATACATGCAGTTTGCACTTACGCGGGCCAAGGGTGAATAGATAAAGGTTATTACAAAGTCTAATACATGTACACATATCCTGCACAGCAGTCGAGCAATGCTCGGATCGTATTCACACTGTGTTTTTCCTCCATGGTTCAATGTACAGAGTCTCTATGGCATGGTTGGTTGAATACGTGAGTTCAAGTGCATGATATCACCCAGCAGTAGTAGACTGCTACTTGGAAAACGTACAAAAAGTTACGTACATGTACAACTTGTGTAAAGACCTACATGTATATGTACATGCATGCAATACTACCTAGTTTATACACGTAGTCTCCAATCGCAAAAGTATTCAAAAATAATGCTTCCATGGAAAATTCACAAGAGAAACAAATAATGAAGGCACATAGTTTGTCCATAGGAACTGATTTTTCTTTCATGGGGAATTAAAGTCAAATCTTTCAACTTACCGTCGACTGGTGGGGATGGTTCCGGTTGCAGAGGAGGGAATCCTCCATCGTGGCTTGGCCATGACTGGGCCAAACTCCGCGTAACCAGAACAAGCAGAGGAAATAAAGCTGGCAGACACCACCACGACAGAAACTGTCTACCCATCTTGCGACCATCAACTCAAAATGAATGCTCGCTCTCGCGTGCCTGTTGCTATTTATGTACATTTGTGTACATGTACATGTACATGCATGATCATGAAACTGTGACAGCTGACCTCAGAGCGGTTAACGGCAATGCAAGGGGCATGGAACCAACCCATTAATCGAAACACGAAACCAACCACGGGGAAAACACGAACAGTTACTGTTGGCTCAAGTCACATGTGACACTCGCTGAAAAGCAAGCGTCTCAAGAGAAACGGACGTGTACAAGGGAAACACACAGCACTATTACGTAATATGCTTAACTAGTTTGGTATGCGCGTGCGAGACTCTTGCCCGAGAAGTCCTTGAACGCCTTTGTGTCCGAGTCCAATGTTTTGTTTTGTTGTTTTTATTTTTTAAATTTTTTTTTTTAAAAGATATTTTTGATGTTTTTTTAATTATGATAATGCTCACTTCAACGTTTATTTTTCATACATAGCCTAACTGCTGTTATAAATTTTCTCTCAATTAAATTTTATTTTTAGTAGACTTTAGGTGCACTATTTGAACAGGATGGTGATAAAAGAAATACCAAACAACACAAAAGAATTTAACATCAGTGAAAAGTGTTGTTGTAGTCCTCTAAAACACCGGGGGTGTTAAACTTAACACCCAGTTTTTGCAGAGTGAATGATGGCAATAGATTCATGGGATGTAGACCCGATCTATGATTTCACTGCTTGGTGTTATTTATCCTTCCTATTATTTGATTGGTCAGGATAATTGATGTCAATTTGGAGAGGGGCAATTGGAGAGCCCATCACTCGTCAACAGCGTGAATGTGTATGCTGGTAGATACTAGCCAGTATTCACTAGCAAGAGATACTAGCTAACTATGTGAAGTTTGCGGTGACACCATGTAAATCAAATTCTCTCTTTGAGTGTGTGTGGTTCTGAAAAGAACCGGGGTTCACTCGACGTTTCGGACAGTGTGCTCTGTTCGTCTTCAGGAGAAAGAGTGCCGAACTCTGGAGTGTGTGGGGCTTAAGTACCGGTGGAGAGGATTCTAGCTAGTGAATACTCTAGTATCGAACCCTTATAATGGATCGAATCATTTCTCATCAATCGTCCTGCTGAGAATAGTTGTCAATGGGAGAACGCCACCTACTTGGAAACCAGTCCCCGGCGATGTCTCCCAGGGCACTGTACTAAGCCCGCATCTATTTAAACGTATTCTCTTCATAGCGTGACATCATCGAATCTGTAAAAGCCACTTTCTTTTTGCACGTGTCTGCATCATATTCAGAACCATCAATTCCCATGAGGACGAAGTTTCTTTTCAAACAGACCTTACCAGCCTTGTGCCTTGGCAGTGGGGCACGAGACGCTTTCAAAGTGTAAAATAACGAGACTGTCTAAGAAACACCAGCCAGGAGAGCCAACATAAACACTACTCGGTGAAACCCTGAAGGAAGTCACGTGGAGTAAAGTGTCTTGATATCGTTATTTGAAACAACTTTAAATGGGGCAAACAATCTCATTACGCAGCAACCAAAGCGACTAAGATGCTGAATTTCGTGCAAAGAAATTTCTATCAGTGCTCAAAGAATGTTAAAGCAAACCTGTACCAAACCATTGTCCAACCACACTTGGAGTATGCTTCTATCGCTTGGACCCATGAGCCAAGAAAACAGGGACGTTCCTTAAAAGTTCAACGAAGAGCAGCCAGGTTTGTGTACCGCGACTGTAGAGATAATTCCAGCGTGACCAAGATGGCCATTGACTCTATTGAGTCCAAACGACAGACACATCGACTAACCAGCCCAAGTTTGCAAAATCATAAACAGGGACCTTGACATAAATACCGTTACACCTTAAACTTTCAAACAAAAACTATCAGATCAGGGAACCCGCAACAAGCAGTTTGAAGTCTACCGTCGTACATATCCCCTTTTATTCACTCTTTTCTTAATTCTAAAATTTGTTTGATTTTTTTGGCCCTGCCCGACATGTATCACTGTATGCTCTTTTCTTCTCTTTTCTCTCCTGGCAGCCATTTTACTTTGGAATGCCCTACCACAGCATAATATCAACGTATAAGTTTGTCTATAGCTTTAAAAACTCCATTTAATATAAACAAAAACTCCAAATCAACCCCCAGTTTAGTTCTTAGTGGAAACGTTCAGGAGTTTGAACTACAAGGTACATGTACTACACCTATTTGCTACTGTGCCAAATCAGCAGGCGGATGGTGCGGCCAGTAATAAGTCAAATTTTATTCTCTGCAATAAGAGCATTTCGTGGCAGGTGGACTGGGTGGTTTGGAAGGAGGATGGAATCTAGAAGCAGAACTGACAGTTTGTATAAATTCAGACAAAACGGGGCCCTCCAAAAATTGCTCTGTTTTGCAATGGAGTGAAAGCGTCATTTTCTAAATGGCGGTGGGCCTCATGACTGTTTGAGGGGTGATTTTCTCTAGAGAGAAATATCTTCAAAAGTTATTGGTTAAGCACTGAAAAGGCTGCATCAATTCTAAAAGACGCTCAGTGACTTGAATTACCGTTTGTTATATTGTACTTGTAATGACAAGATTGTTAGAGAAGTACACTCTTCATAACAAATTGCAGGTTGGGACAGGAGTCATCCGATGTATGGCAGCAAACGTAATCTCCGACAAAGAACTTAGTCCTGCCTGCAGGTTGAGCTTTACAGAAATGTCGACAGTCAAAACATTTCAACAAAAACAAAAGGGGTTTCCTAGATGAAATGTTCAGCCTTGGTGAAGTTGTCAAAATGTGACCCTGCTGTTATTGCAAAAAAGTGCGCAATTAAAGACGCTCAAGGAAACAGACGGCACAACAGATTTCAAGCTATTTTAGTCAAATACAAGCGATTCACAATAGTGCGCCACAAAGAGTTTGCAACGCACTGGCCAAGCAGAACGCGCGAAATTTGTCGACCCTTTCCAAACGCGCAATGGGTCAATAAATGCCGCGCATTGTGATTTGCCAACGCGTTGCAAACTCTTGGTGGCGCACTATTGTGAAACGGCCATATTGCATCAAACGTCAGACCAGTGGCAGCAACAGTTGAGAATAGAGACAGAGATCACAAATTGTTGGTTTTTGTTCTTGAGGCATGGTCTGCAGCATCCAATGTTTCCCCAAAATAGTAAAATGCAGAAAAAGCCATATGTACAGTTAAAACAGGCATGTAATATCTGGTTTTTACTAATTCATATGCATTTGGTTTATCTAAGAGATGGACCACTGGAAACCGTCATCAAAATTTTTGGCTGAATTTATTCATGCTTAAAATATACTGCTTTTTATATTGCTTTTTATATTTCCACCGATGCAACTCCAATGGAGCTTTGCCTCAAATGTGGAAATTGCCGACAGAAGTGGGTACAAATGGCATTTTGGCCAGTAAGATATTTAGGGAGTTTTTTTGCTCACTTCGAAGCCCAAGATTTTTTTGACCATTAGGAAACTTTTTCCCAACAGCTATGGATGTGCAAACTGTTTAGTTTCTTCTTTGTTGGAGGTTAACAATTTTGACATTGGGTGGCAGGCGGGTGACAAAAAGACTGTGGGAAGGCTACTTGTACATGAAGCAAGTTGTAAAGTGGGAAGTTGTTGGGGCAAGGTGTGCTTTAGCAATAGGAATCATATACACTTAACAGTACAAAAGTCATAGGGGTAGCAACAACCCAAGAACTTATCATGGGCCATGCAGGGATTGGTGGGATATAGATCTTATAGCGTATTCGTTACTCAACAGACATAGAAACCAATGACAGAATCACAAAAGCGTACCTTTCTTTCTGTGTATAATTGATTCAAACAGAGGAAAAAGCCCAAAATGCAATTTTCTGGTTTGTGAAAAATAACCACATTTGAGGCAATATCATAGCAGGACAGAATTGCCCAAGATTTTCTCACCACATCTGAAAAGAATAATGTTGGCCCTAATTACAACCAAAAGGAAAATATTCTGAGACGCCTGGAAAGTTGACGTTTTGTGGGGCAAAAAATGTCAATACTGCATTTTTTAAAAACACACTTCAATGAGAGCTGATAAAAGAGAAGGGTGACACTTAAAGCCATAATTGTTTCTCTCAAGCAGAAGCAAGGATGATTTATGTGGATCTGTGAAATATTTTTGCATTTTGGTTAGGTGGACTTATAAATGTAAGCTAAAAACCATTTTTTCAGAGCCCTACACCGGCCTAAAATGCCAAAAAGCACAAACGGAAGTGTTTCCATGGCAACGGACTACGTCTGGATTTGGAATGTCTATTTTGTTTACTTGCACCCTGATTCCAGTCGTCCTACAAAGTATGAAAAAAAATTGTCCGCGGACACGTAAACGACCGTCTTAAAACCTGCCGCCAGGACGACAGTATAAAACCCAGGTACAAATATTATAAGAGTCGAAGCTGGACGCAGTTGGGATTTTATTTTGTAAAATTCCAAATTGAACTTGGGTCCAGGTGGATGAAAATGAAGTGATCTGGCTGCAATTTGGAGTTGATTCCACTAGGCATGTACAAACGATGCGCTGAAACTGAACGGTTTGATGAAATTCAAATTTACATTAATGGACAAGAGATTTTAAGACCGTCAGAGTCTTGAGGTTGTGCCTTCTTTGACAATGAAAAAGTACAATGGCTTTGAGTTTTTCAAAATGCACAAAGTAATTTTAGGAACGTGCTTTGCCATGGATGGAGTGGAACATATGGAATAGTACACCATCCACAGATGGAATAAGGATGGAATATCAATCCATATCTGTTTTTGTGGGTGTCTGTTTTCAAGCGCCAATACACGTGCTTCCGACTCATGCATCTTCCTGGTTACACGTCGGGCCCCGTTTGTATGTGCGTGGTTGAAAACAATAAATCTGTTACCAAGGACTGTCGCAAACGGAACTTGCACAAGTCACATCACAAGTAGGCAAACGGTCTCTCCATCACGGGCCTGTCCAGCTTATTTCGATAAAACCAGAACATGTAATTATTTTCACTAACTTTTGTTTGAGTGAATTAAGTCGTCAAGCGAGCTCCAATTTGCCAGAGGTGCCTTGGTTCACAATCGGTAGACCCCTGGGCCGACTGGGCTGCCAGTTTAGCCATCGGGAGCCACTTCACGGAACCCTTCCAATATTCCTAACACTCGTTGCCCGTCGTGACGTCACTCACCTAAGCCGGACACGGGAACACTGCCAGTATGTTTTTACATTTCAGGCGCTTGTTTCCGCTAAATTTTCTTGGGCGTTCTATCCAGTGTCCTTCACATCACGTTCAGTATGATCGACAAACCACTCTATACACGACATCTGTACGTACAGTCAACGACTTTCTTCTCTTGCGGTTAACGTTCACACGCTATCTCTGTCAGCTATAAAAGTTAGCAGCTGCAGAACTTCAGTTCATTAAACATGAACTTGTCGTCATTATCCAACATCTAATACACGAATTTGCTTTGGCTACTAAAATTCAGAGTTCCTTCTTTGGTGACTTGGACGCACTCGTGTATAGGCCAGTAATTACTTCCACAAGTTTTGTCCATCTGCTCTTTATCTGCAAAAGAATAAAACAACTTCACTTGCTGGGTCAAGTCTTCTAACCTACTACAGAAAAGTACGCAGCTCACACAATGCGATTAGGAGCATTTTCGGCAATCCTTTATGGGTTTCCAATGGCGGTTCTACTTGTTCAGTGTGCGGTGTTAACGACGGCTCAGATACTGTCAGGTCCTTCGACGCCAAGGGGCCCATCATCGCGCCGTGGACGTCCTGCCATCCGCGGTGACCTGGGGCCGCCAGGAACCAGGACAGCTACTCCAATCGATGGTAAGCAAATTACACCATCTACTTGCAAGTTCAAGATTGTATCCATGAGTGTTCGTTCTTCTGCACTAGCAACATAAAGACTGCCTGTCAAATCGATGGTCGACAAATGAACGATTTTGAATCCTTTCCATTTTTGCCCACAAACACCAACATTTTAGGCTCAATGATGGCGAAAATTATTGGACATTAACCAAGGAGGCTGCCTACATTTCAAGACACCTAGACCTAGTACGAGATATCCAGGGCAGATCCATGCTGGCCAGGCAGACATTGGCTCAAAGGCGGGGTTTATTTTCTAGTTCTCAGAGAGGGGGATTACTTACAACATTATTATTCTTCCATATTTTTATTAGTATTATTCTGGTTTATTTCCACTTGATAGCAACCCAAAGGTTGAATTATGAAGTGATATGACAAAAATAATGAAATACATTTCAAAACACAGATTGCACAAGACACATACGAAAGCACTATATAATATAAAACGGTCCGTGAATAAAAGACAGGTTTAAGAAAGTTACAGACAACAGTACAAATATACAAAGAAAGAAAATTGACATATAATTTTAATTATATTTAAATTAATATGTTTAGAGACATCAGTGTACAAATCGCACAGGCTGCTGTCTAAAGAAAGATCAAGCTTTGAGTGCATCATTCAGCAATCTGGCCAAGTATGGGATGAGACTGTTACGAAATGTAGTTGTAGAGCCTTGATGGTTGTCGAAAATGGGCAATGATCTTAAAGTCATGAAATAACATCTACTAGATTTTGGGATACAGTCAGAGAACTTTTTCGAACGATAAGTGTTAAGAACAAATTAAGAACACAAGTTTTTCCTTCTTTCGTTCTTTCACACGTGCTTTTGCTGTCGTGTAAATGTTGACGTCCAGACAGATTTATCTCCCAGGCAGATCCGCCAGCCTCAGTGTTTTGGGCTTGTCATACAACGACTTTCAGAAATATATTTGGACAACGTATAGCCAAGCATCCCACGCGGAAACATTCTTCATGAAAGTTCCAATTTTGTCATACATAACTGAGCAAATATACGCACAGATTTTCGATTATATTTCAAAGACGGAGAGTAATGACAAAAATGCAATTTCATAACTGTCGGCCGGTGTTGCACCAGAGAAGATATTTATAATCGGCAATCATTCATGAATCTTCCAGAAGACACAGTTTTGAATAATTGGGTTATCGATCCAACCGCAAGACCTACCGTTATGTCCACTGTTGTTCACTTCCATATCCGCTTGCCATGGGTTGTAATTTCATAGTCCAAAAACTCACTTCCTGCACAAAGCCCTAATGCCATTTCCCCTTCAAAAAACTTCCGTGCCATTTACAAACGCGGCCCGCTTTCCGCGTGTTTAAAAGCATAGCCAAGGCCACAGCTTAGCATGCACAAAGTAATGATCTATTCATATGTATTCTGGGTGGGTTTTTTTCCTGAAAATTGGTCAGACAGGGATCGATATCATGGGCTGAAAAACTGGAGAACAATTGGTTTCAGGTTTGTCGATCCCAGGAAATATAAAAACTGGATTATTATCAATCCTTTTGGGTGTTACATGCACTTCAACTTACTGTTTAACGGAATCCTACTGTCCTAATTACACCTTATTTGCAAATTGTTAGTTTACTTTCTTCCTTTAAATTCATTGGTTTACAGTTACGACCATCACGATAAATAACACCACGGTGGGCTTGTGCAAATACAAGCACTTCTGCCGTAGCCTTGGGTGTCAGTCACGAAACGACACACGGCCCTCACTTTGTCATTGTGATCCAGAGTGCGTCATATATGACGACTGTTGCTACGACTACACGGAGACATGTGGTCGGGAATCCCAAGAAGCCGATTCTTTGTGGCAAAACGAAACACAAAAAGAGGTTAGTCAATTGAACAAATTAAATTTTCATCCAACTGGAAATTCCTTTCGTCATAATGAGGTAGGAATTTTTCTTCATGAAATATGGGATATTCTGCGGAGAATTTATTTCAATCTCGAAAATTCCTATGTTATTCTTCAAGGGTAACTAACTTTGGCTGATATGCTTTTATTTATTCAACCTCAGATGGAGAATCTATCCTGTGTTTCTCCAAACAAAAACGCGGAAAGCTACTACCTCGTCAGCACTTGTCCTAGCGATACTACCGACATCCAGACGGCTGTTCTATGTCGGAATCCAGACCCTCACGATAGCTTGTCTGTGATTCCTTCCTACAGCCAAAACAGCAGAAGGCATTTCAAGAATATCTACTGCGCCCTCTGTCATGGGGAAGCACTAATGGACTTGGTCGCTTGGGAAATTGTCGTGGAATGCCGAACTTTACTCTTAAACCGCAGAGCAACCTCACTCTTGCAAACCTCAATCTCAAATGTCCGAAGAGTAGAAAGAGAACTAGGTTGTGATATAATGATCCAACCCCCGAATAGGGACGAGGTAACTGTGCGGCCACGACACTGTTACTCGGATGTTATACGTCATTGCGTGGCGCCTCAACTTCGTGAGGCGTGCGAGGCATACACGGCATACACGACGGTGGCTGGTCCTGGTCCAAACAGTAATAAAGTGTTCCAGAATCCACACTGTGCCCTGTGTAACGTACCCAACGGGCCCGACAGGTTAGACTACGCCACAGACTGTCGGCAAGAGTTAACATTACCGGTCTTTTATCCAAATGTACCGGTTGGTACGTTTCCACCGAGACCTAGACCGGGACGACCGGGTGAGCCGGATGAAGGAGGAGACAAGGGTTCACCAGGCATTCCAGGTGTAGGAGGTCCAACTGAACCGGATCGTCCCATTGAACCACCACCACCAGAAGAAATACCCCCCATCTCAGTCCTCTTTGATTTCCGCTCCGATAGCAGAGTGAAGATAGTTCGAAATAGGGAGGTATTGGTGTCAGAGATAGTCCAATGTCCTCCAAATGAAGTCTACGATCCTTTTATTTCAAGTTGTCGTAGATTGTCCTGCCCAGATGGCTATCTTCTTAAGGATAACAAGTGTGCCCCCGACTTTAAGACCTTGGGAAAGGCTTGTGATGGGGACAGTGGAGGTGACGGTGACATTGTCATGGAAGTGTCAGTCAGTTTGGAGGAGCATTGTCAGGACAGTCTGTTAAATGGTGGGGATTCCCTCCTAACTGGAGACTTGCAGCTGTGTCTTGAAGAATTCCTTGGACTTGAGCAACGATCCTTACAATTTGGATCTTCCACTCCAGCACTGGCCAATGTAACCCCTGTACCGACTTTCAATTGCACTAGTACTGCCCAGTATTCTTTCTCTGTCAACACAACTGGGGAAACATTGATGGACTTTCGTGGCATCTCCAAATTATCTCTTCCAGATTCGTCACTTTGCCAAACAATCGCCTCCCGCGAGACATGGTTTATAGAGTTCCGCCAGACTTGTCAAAGCCTTCCTATAGACAAATGTACCGGGATCTGGCTTAACGACACTACCTTTTCCATTCCTGCCGAAAATGGTACAACGCTGATCTACATTAATGCATCTGAATCTTGGTTCACTTTGAATCAAACAATAATACGGGCCAACTTCCAAAGAAGGGAAGATGTGTTCGAGCAATTCACTGATATCCAGATCTGTGCTGAACCAAAGTTAACCTGCCCTCGCGTGAGACTAAACTCAACACTTTTCGAAGCAGATGAAAATAACCCAGGCTCAATCATTTACACGCCGATAGGAAAACTTTTTCAGATGGACGAGTTCATCAGAACAGAAAATGGAGACATAGAGGTGTGCTCTTTTTATGAAATTAACGGCACTAGAAACGGCACCAAGACAGCGACTTTCTTAGTGTTTTCACAAGCTCAAACGGTTCTAAGTCTGATTGCCAACATCATCTCCATGACAGCAGCATTAGTTACTTTCACTACATACTGCGTCTTCAAGGAGCTCCGAAAGCGCATCAGTCTGGCAATCATGTCTCTGGTTGCCTGTCTCTTTCTGGCGCAGCTCCTCCTTCTTGTCAGTGGCTCTGCAACGAGCAACCCGTCAGCTTGCACCACGGTGGCTGTCCTCGGTCACTTCTTGTGGCTGGCAACGGTACTCTGGACGGGAGTCTTGGCTTTTGCTCTGAACCGAGTTTTTGTTTCCATCTCTAAAATCCGGAGACTTGACGTCGATTTGAGAGTTTACTTTTCTCAGGGGATCTTCGTGTTTGGAGGAGCCTTTCTTGTAGTTCTCCCATGCTTGGTGATCCACCTGTGTGACTGCACAGATATTCCCCTCTCGTACGGTAATGAGAATGTCTGTTGGATCGGCAATAATAACGTCAATCTGGTAGCCTTTGGTGTTCCCATAGGCTTGACGGTGCTTGTGAATAGTGTTCTGTTTATCTTAACTATCCACGGGATGCGTAATTCAAAGAAGATGACCAATGTAGTCACGGAAAAGACAGAACTGCAAAAGTTGAAACAAGAGCTGGTCGTGTACATAAGGGTAAGTACTGATGAGGACAGACGTCAAAATTTCACTAAAGGCAGATACATTATAAAACACAAGGCAACTCATTATACTTATCTTTGAAAGCAAGACAGATTGCCATGCGGCACTCGAGCTTACAATCCAAATAAATCTTTTTTAATACAGTTGAACCTCGTTAATAAGGACAATACAAATATTCTGCTTGTAACAAGGAATTTCTCAGTCTCGGTCCTTTGTTCTTCATTGTTTGCATTCTGGACAATAACAGCGTGGTTACTCTTTTAACAAGGTAATCTGTACAGGTTCGAAGGACCTCGAATTAACGATTTCGACTGTACACTCCTCTGTAAGACCCGACATGGATTATGGAAAGGTTTATTAATTAACTCACTTGTCCCATTTACAGTCGGTAAATTACTGTAAAATCGTTTCATCAAAACTGACCAGTGAGGCCTGTACCTGAAATTTGACGTTCCTACAATGCACTGCTAGTCATGCAAACGTGACTTTACTCTCCGTCTATCCCGGTCTGCAAAACCTATATTCATAGAACAGGTTGAAACAAATAGGGCCTACTGCCTCCAGTCCTTGGAGATAGGTAAGAATATCTTATTTTCCATTTTACCCGATAGATCTCCAGCCTGATGGGTTTCACGTGGATCTTCGGCTTTGTAGCGGCATTCACCGACGTCGTCGCTCTCTGGTACATCTTTATCATCCTCAACTCCTGCCAGGGTCTTCTCATCTTCCTCTCGTTCATCTGCAACAAGAGAGTCTGGCGTCTCTGGACGAACCTCCTCTGCGGTGGTAGACAGAGGCCGACAGGGGCGGGCCCCACGTCCACGACACCGTCATCTCAACAGATGACAATGAAGCCGAAAAGTACAGGCACTTTGATGTCAAGTGCCAGTCAAGTTTAGCAACGACGGAAGTTTCATCAACTCCGTAACTTTAGCCGTGATAGAAATCCCCGAAAAAAACCATCAGCTCTGGTGGAAGTGACGTCCATGAGGTCAAGCTTGTAAACAGAGTTTTAATATTTTATATTTTCATGTAAATTACACTATTGGCCCGGACTTAAATGGAAGTCGGATCGGGACTTGGCTTGATCCGTCGGATTTCAGCTTTTTCAGACAAACACTTAAGGGATCCATGCAGTGATTTTTTTCTTAGACTCACTTTTTGTACATGTATATCCTTTTAAATTCTTTTTCAATATATGAAAATTATTTGAAATCCTTTTGAAGTTAAGTATACTGAAAAGTGCACTTTTTAACATTAAAACGATTTTCAAAACAAACTGATAAATGATGCACTGTTGCGGTAAGGTAAACTCCAACAGCTTATGTTTCCATGTTCGAAGTTTGAACCTTATATTTGCTCTTGGGAAACATTTCCGAGAAATAGTTGACCAGTGGGTTATTGCCATATACTTACATAATAAATTGTTCAAGTTAAAATGTACAACAGCAAACTACAGCAAATTCCAAAAGCATTTTGTGCACAAATTAATACTGACGTTGAGTGCCTGGGATTTCATCACAGTTTCACACATGAATGCTAATTCACATTAGCATAACTTGAATCAGAAAAGCCCCAAATACACTTTGAAATATCAAACAGACCATAAAAATAAGGTTAATTGAAACACAAAGGTACAATTTTAAGGGTTCAAAGTAAATTGTGTTGCGTGGTCCTTTTAAGCTTAAGCTATAATACAGGACCCTGCACAAGAACAACTTGCCTCCAATCCTACATCCAATGCTCTTGGTTTGGATCAAGACAAGGTCGAACTGTATCGCTGTCAAATAAGGGCTAAAACGTACTAAGTAACGACACACCCTTTGATTGAGATTTAGAATTCGAATTCACATTCCAATTTCAAAAGTCTTTCCTCCGTTTCCTTTAAGCCATAGGCCTATCTGTTGCCTTCAAGAGAGCGTGTGATAGTGTGCAAATTCATAATGTAAAGAAAATTGTATCAATAATTGTAAATTACCACATACCACTGTAATGGAGTTTTCGTTGTTAAACAGCCTCTGTAGCGTACAAAAGCGATCAGCAGGGCAGATGATCAGCCGCATCCCGACTTTATCTGCAATAGTCTACAACAGATGGAGCACACTCACTTGTGCTTGCTTACAGCTGACGCGCGCGTTCAATTAAGGACGTCCCCATTGGTCGAAGAGACTTGTAAACGCGCGAATATTACTTATACATGAGTGTAATGTCGCTACAATGATGGCGTCTAATATGAACCAGTCCGGTATTCACCCATAGAACTATATGGGTGCTTTCGATTAGCTTACACGTGAAAGTCAAACTTACACGAAAGCGTTCGTTTAGCCATCACGTGATCTTCGTGCCTGCTCTGGTGTCAGCCGCCCCTACCCCGGCTGGCGAGCGGGTCTCCGGAGGCTGCTCGAGTGTAATGACGTCACGGATTTACAGTTCGTGCATGAGCATGATGGAACGTGGCGGGGACTTGACCTTTTTCCCAGAATGCCTTGGCGAATACACTGCAGCGTTCGATTAGCCTCATTTCGAGGCTTCCCTTGTGTGGCCCCTTGTGGCACTATCAGACTATTGCGCTTGTAACCTCAAAATCAGGAAGTAAAAAAAAACAGTTGAAGCCTCAGACGGAGCCTATTGGAAAACGGCCCAGTCTTGCGCCTATCCGCCCTTAGCTGAAGTGCACCCCCAACTTTGGAGAAAGAAAGACAGGTGGTTACAAGCGGGTTCTTGCAGGCGTTCTGCTTGAACGTTAAGACCATACGTTCCAGAATAAATACGTTACGCGTACTCAGCGTGCTCCACGTCAAACGCTCATATACTTGATCGCCTATGTGGTTAGTTGGTACCACAGATATATAAACGCATTGACCGCCAGGTTCCATTCAAAACTACAGGGGTTTTTCGTGATCTGCGCGGTGTATTAATTTTGTTCGAGTTTCACACACGCGCAAGTATCCACGAGGTTCCAAGTTGTTCGTGCGCAATGGGACAATTTTAAGCGCCCAGTGTCACCTCTAGCTGTACCACAGAGATCAGGGGGGCCGGGACGGAAGGGGTTTGCGCGTGCGTACAACGGCCTGTGTGCCTATTCCATTCACCAAAACGGTGTGTTCATAAGGAACTGTATCGTTTAATGCTACAGTCTCCAGCGTTTCTATTATCTACATGAACAAGCAGTTTTCTATATGTAGGCCTACACCAGTCCTTTGTTTCATGGAGATTCTAGAAAAGGATTCCCATTTTTGCTTCTCGGTCCTGCTGTGAATCATGTATGCAAACACGTTTATAATGCACACTGGGCCGTGATCTCCTCGAATTGACACCCCTGACATCTACGCATAACGACGATTTAATTTGTAAAACTCCCACTTTCAACATTGATTTTTTCCCTGAAATATATGTGTAAAGGCCTCACCTTCAGACTATAGTCGTTTAAAGGAAATCCTTCCCTTCAACATGACCCTTTTTCCGCACCGTTATAAAAAAACGAGTGATGCGTCCCATTCAAATTTTGTCCATTGAGTTTGGTACGCGTACGCGTCAAATATTTTTACGTTCGATCAAAACTTACAGCGCGTGGAGATGCAACGCTCACAACCGACCAACGCCACAGAAACTCGTGCAACAAAGTTGGAACCAAAGATTGTATAGCGCCGCGCAGCGGCGCAAGATGGGCAACTCTCCACTGAATCGCGGCGCTATACAATCTTTGGTTGGAACGGCACGTTCAAAAAAGAATAGCAAGTAAACAAAATAAAACAAAATGTTTACCCTAAAGACAGGTTTCATCTCGAAAATTACCTTTTCTGACAAATGAACGTCCTGCATAAGAAATGTATGATACTACGGGTTTAAATACTTGGAGTCACACTTGAAATTATCAATTATTGCCAGCTGTTCGTGGTTTCAAAGACTCATTATGGTCCATCTTCACGTCACGCAGCTAAGAAACAAAGGATGTGCTCGCCATCGCCGTGCAAGGCTGAATGAGAAGAGTTTGAACGTAGGAGGCGCTTGTCGCACAACACTCTCCCCCCCCCCGACAGAGATCATATTGAAGTTCTACTTATGATCTCTCCCATTTCCACATATGATCTCTATTGTTCCAAAGGCACACTCTAAAAACTCCAGGGTTAGATTGGCCCAGAATAAGGTCCCATTCGGCATGGCCCTTTTCCGGAACAAATGACCAAGAAAGGGTCAAATATGACCCGAAACTTGAAGGGTGTCATATTTTGACCCAGAAAAGGGTCACGCCGAATGGGACCCAATTCTGGGTCAATCTGACCCGGGATTTTTTAGAGTGCAACGCGTAGACCGTAACCGTGATTTTGAAAAGTATGGGCCAACTATGGGCGAAACGACGGATGGCAGGGCGTTCAACTTCCCGGTGGTCTTTTGCAGCAGAGTCCCATCGGCGAACGGTGTCAATTGGCTCAATACCTGTGTACGTCGACAGGAGAGTTACAGCTTTGTTATCAACCCATCTCACTGCTATGATGTTGTGGCTGTCTTCAACGCAATGGTCGTATGTTCCCCTTTCCTCCTTACGCAGCTTCTTTTCATCGTCCAGCTTGCAGCCAGAGATTCGATTCTTGCGAACTGTGCCGACATAGTGCATTCCCAGCTCTTTGTTTTTTACAAGGAGGGGAACACCTGTGAAGAGGTTGTCAGCGAATATCTTGTAGTTGACATGCTGAGGTAGTGTGGCAGCAAGTTTCAAAACAACATCAGCACCTTGACCAAGTTCTGAGCGTTTGTCGTCACCTCCTTGGTATACGTCGAAGTCGTGAACCAAGCCATCAGTTCCAGCTCTCACTCAGATCTTGAATCCCCAGGGATGAGGCTTGTTCGCAGCATACTGCCTGATGCTGGCTGTCTTGCCTTTGTATTGTACTATTATCTCGTCGATGGAGTTATGCTCATGCGCCACTACTTTCAAGCAGTTTTCTTGCATCATATTTAGCCATGGACGGATTTTCCATAGCTTGTCAGCCTTCCTGCCCTCATCAGTCACTGCCAAATTATTGACAAAGTACAGTCAGTAAGTACTGGAATCGATTTCGACTCATGACTCCACTGACTGGTTCATGATTTGTCCCGTTCTCCCAGTAAGCACGAACTCCAGCCATCTGAACGAAGCCCATACGGTAGAACATTCCAATCAATTGCTCCAGCTCTTTCCGTGATAGATTTGCAACATGTCTATTCTTCTGAGCACTGTATTGGTTTGAGTATTCTACGACATGGTCCAACATGTTGTCAGTGATAAATCATTGGAAATACCCAAATGGTGTATCCAACTCCATTGAAGGAGGAACATCATCAGTTGGCCCAGTGAATGTTGCATCAGGTGCTATGAAGGTTTTTTTCTCCCACCGATAGACTGGTGATGTCTTCTTAGCTTTTTTGGTGCAGACGTACTTGCGATGTTGACAAGTGGCTCGTCATCTGATTAACTGCAGCTTTCATGGCTGTAATCTGTGCCGACATCTGATGCACTCTTCAGCACTTCATCTGAATCGCTGTCATCTATTGACCATCATTGCTCTCATCACAATCCAAAACTTGCAACACATTTTTTGCATGAAACCGGCCCCTTTGATGGGAAGCCATCCTCCTTTACAAAAAATCACTTTTATCACCAGCAATACTACTCGATGACATGAAGAAACATGAAATTGCAAGAACAGAACTGCAGGAGTTGAGCTGGCTAATGCATGCACATACATGTACATGTAAACGTATGTCTCAATAGTTGTAGGCCTACATGTAATTGGTTTCCCCACACTTCTCTCAGACTTTGTCCCAGTTCAAACACAAATCCCCTCCAAATTAAGGTAAAGAGAGGGAATTCCTGTGAAAGGTCATGACGTGTCAGTTGTAGCTTAAACAACCTATAGAGGTCGCTATTTATGTTACATCGATGTAACTGTGGGCTTTGGTGGGCACTGGGAAGGAGTTTTGAAATATTTTTAATTAATTTTTTAAAAGCTGTTACAAATATGTCACATGGGGCTCCTCAGGGATTTAAAGTAGTACATCATCAAGCTCTTCCAGTTTTGTTAACGTTTTATTAGCGAAACACATTAAAACAGACGCAGTACTAGGAATGTTTTCTTCAACATCCATCACATCGAAGTGTTGGGAATGTTCGTCTTTACACAACACCACATCCATCAAATTGAAGTGTTCTGAATTAATTTTGGTAAAATTAGTGACATGGGTTTTTTTGTATGGTAAAGTACGCTTGGTTTTACATTCAACCGTTTACTCGAAAAATGGACATATCTTAAAGAACCAAACTCTGAATTCAGAAAATTTAAAGCAAAATGCATAAAATGTACGTAATATGTAGGGCCTACTACTTAACAACTACGAAAAATCCAATTTTATCTGAGAAATTCGTTCGTGCGTCCCTGGTATTTTCTGATCTATGTCATGGGTAAAAAAAACAAAACAAAACAAAAAAAGGTGAACAGAGAATTTTATGACCAACACAGTGGCCTACTCCTTGAAAACAAAGTATAAAAACTGTGCAGTGTTGCCAAAAACCAGACATTCTCCTTTGGCAAAGCTTTGTTCAAATAAATTACTTCGGCAAAATTCATTGTTCCAATTGATTCAAAAACCAGAATTAGAAGCCATTATTTGGGTGGCATAACGCTGGTGATCAGGTAGGAGGTAATTAAACGCGCGTTACATACCTCGTCGACTGATAGGGTGTCGTGATTTGCCAAATGCACGCACGCGTCAAGCTGAAGAATGTGCGTGTGTGAGTTGCAACGCCCCCCAGTAATGGCATCTAATAACTGGATTGGTCTATAAACGTCAGTATTTCACTCCAACACTAACCACAAGTATGAGTGGTTGAAGAAAACAAACATTTCCAGCAAAATAAGAAATGCTGGCCTTAAGATGTTTAATAATAAGAGAAACACACTATACCGAGGTTTTTCCTCTTCCCAAGCAGAAAAAAATAGAATAACATCGACATAAATGTATTAAAGAATTGTAATGCTGGGCTTAACCTACAACTCGCGTCGAGTTATGAGTTGCCATGCTACAAGCTTTGTCTGAATAAATTATTTCCCAAAGGTGAATATTGTGGCTTAAACGGTTGTACGTTAATAAACACGAATGAAGAAAATACGTATGTTTAAGTAAACTGAAATATGTTGACTTAAACACAGTCTCTTATAGCAAACACTTGGGAAAATACGCAAGCCCAAGATGTTTTCTTTCATTAAAACAATTCAAAGGCATTTTTAACACCCTGGTGAGTTGTCAAAATGATTAATGACAGCAAGTTACCATCTTGCTTGACCCTTGAATGTATTATTACTGTAAATAAAAGCATTCAAAAGTATACCTGTTTAATTACTGTCGGTGAATTTGTTACACACATCTTCATGTTCTGTTGCTGCTATATATATATTTAGGATAAAAGCTTTTTTCTGTGCTAATAATTCAAAGCTGCTGAACAATTCCTAATATAGGAAATATGATTAGCATATGTGGTCCTATCATGATGATATTAGAAATAATATCACAAGATTCCGCATTTAGTTAGGAAATTCCTTAGATATAAGGACAGCTATTTAATGGAATGGGCGGCCTGCTGCACCCATATTGGTCAAATACCCAGACCTCATCCAAAGAAGTTTTGATGGAAAAGACATATGCAGTGCATAATGGTAAGCAAGAGCATGGAGCTCCATGGAGAGAGTGAAAGAAACCCCTTGACAGGAGAACTAGAGGAAAACTAGACAGTCTTCTGTAAAATAATAGGTTTGCTAGTCTGGATTTAAGATAGAAACCTTTGTTGTCTTTAATTGTTCAAAAAAGTCTTTTGTAGGAAACTAACTATGCTTGTCTGAGGATCTGTAAGGAAGAAACCATGAAAGGTCTTGGAGAATGATGGAGACCAATAAAGCCACCCTGGTTCTCAAACCACCCTAGAAGTAGGACTGTAGAGTTCCGCGTCGACGGATGTCACTGGTCCAGCAGTGGAAGCCACCTCCGTAAGAGTTGGCATAGCGCATGGAGGCCTTCACCGTCTTGATGCCTAACTTCTCAAACATCTTGATGGTGGGTGTCTCGTTGGCATCAACCATGACCCGGTCATGGTCCAACATCAGCACGTTCATGGACAGCCACTTGGAGCCCAGCCACATGGGGTGATCTGTTGTACAGCAAAAACATGACAATTCAAAGCAGATCCTGCAAGTGTTACCTCTAGCTGTACATTGAATTTACATCCCTTTGACTTGATTCCATTGCAGCTGTGTTCTTCGTAATCGAACCTTCTGGCTGAAGTACTGAAATATGACTAGTCTCTAAATAAATAACTTTAGAGACTAGCCCATCCTGCTCAATCAAAAACCTGGTATCAGTTCAGACCATACATACCGGCAGGTATGATAGGCCTGGCTGTTTCAACAACATCCCATCCTGCCTTCTTGAAGTAATCCAGTTGATGGCAACCACGCTCTGGGTTTGACAGGACAAGCCCTGGTCGCAGGAGCATAAAGGTGGCATCGATGTGCATGGGCCGAGGGTCCTCAAATGTCAGCAGATGGACGTTATACTCATTACCAAGGTGACGAGCCATCCACTGAATGCCAAGCATATTGGTCACCTGATGCAAGAATTGCATGAGATTCTGGTTCACCCACAAGCACTAATTTAATCTTCCAATGAGCCACCATGTTACCAGGCAAATTGTAGTTCTAACTGTCAAGCAGTCGAATTTCGAGCAGGCTGTGTACAACAATGGAGACTTCATGTCAAAAAATGTAAGTTTTATAAGGCCTTCATGGCCTGAATACTTTTGAAAAGTTTGAGCAGCTGATAAAAGCTGGAACTCAATTCAATAAAAATAATGTACATCCACAAAAATTACAACACAACAAAATCAACTTCGGCAGGAAATGCATCCTTGAAAATTTCACAACATCTAAAGCAAGGAAACTCTGATAAGATTGCAAAATTTCAAAACTTACTGACTAGTTCCACTGTGAAATTCAAGCCATTCGACATACCGAATGCTAACGTGCCTGGAAACACTACAAGCTACCAATCCTTGGGGGAAAGGTTCTTGGAAAGACGACATGGCAAGGGGAGTAAATAAAGAGAAAGCAGAACCCACAAAATTATTTTTCAATAAAAGAAGGAAAAACAGTGCCAGGGATTAAATTGGATTTAATAAAATAATCCACTCATGAATGTTCCAGTCCTGACCTGTCCAGTTTTCTCATTGCTGATTCAGGACTTCTCCATGTTGTCTGAGTTTGGAGTTCAACTCTGTGTCAAGTTTGGGAATGTGGCCAAGTCAAGTCTCCACACTTGGAGTATACATGTCTGAAGTCAAGTCAGTCATACCAAAGCTCATGGTTTTAAGGTAAAAGTAAAGACTTCAGGTCTAAACTTCATTTTTCCATTTTCTTCAAGTCAGTCACAAGCTAATCACATCACGGTATCATGAGCAATCTTTCCATCAACCCTGAGACCAAGTCTACTAATCTCAAACATTCAAAAAAAGTTTCTGCACATCCTTTGTTGGTTCCATAAGACAGACATCCACCTCTGCATTGTCACACATATCATAAAAACCAGTGCAATAGCATATTTACAAACAACACATTTTATATAAATGATTAGCAGGCCTTTTAAACCATCAGACTAGCAAATACAATGTTAACAGAGGGCTCGCTTTCTCGAGGATTTGAGCGTGAGGTCATACTATCCGTTCCGAGCGGAACAAAAGAAGGCGTATTTTTGTGGTACTCACTGCATAGGTGTGCCATAAGGCACGCATGTATATGAGCGTTTGATGTGGAACACGCTGAGTACGCATAACAAATTTATTGTGGCATGTATGGTCTTTGCCTACACACAGAACGTGTGCAAGAACCCACTTCTAACCACCCGTCTTTCTTTCGCCAACTGGGGGTGCACTGCAGCTCGGAAGGGATAGTTTGGTATGGCCTTTTAGTACATGAGCATTTGTAAGTATGGCATAGATTTCAAGGCATTATATACATGTAGTGCATCATCCATTCTAGGATGTGACACACCGTCTGAATTACATGGAGATGGCTAGCACTGACTGTAATTTTTCACTAATGAGTTCAAACATACCTGACTTCTCTGTACAAAGATATCTCTTCCTGCTCTGACAAAATCAGCAGCATCAAAGCAGGGCTCAAACTCAGTGGTGAAGTGCCGTCCTTGGTGATGCTGATGGGTTCGTTCTTCATCTGAGAGGTCCATGACATCCTCGAGTGACACACCACCGGAAAAGACAGTTAACAATATGATGGGGTGGGAGAGGAGCTGGAGGGGTAACTTATTTCGTGGAATAATTGACAAGCCCTTTTGAGGTTCAAAGACTTCAAAGGTTAGCACTTGAAGAGAAAATGTTTCTCTGTCATGTGTGGCTGTGTGGGCCTGGTCTACTTTGCCCCGCTTCCAAATACTTGTATGGATAAATCATCCGACTGTGCAATTCATCAGACATGGGTGGATCAGAGGGTGTGGTCTACTTAGTCCCTACCTAATTAGGATACATGGTTGGTTTAACCCTCGCTGTACAGTTTGTCATGCATGAGTAGATTTGGGGTAAGGTCTAATGAGCTCCGTCTTGATAGTTAAAGATAAGTTTACGATTCAACAGACAGGGTTGGGTTGTTGGGTGTGGTCTATGGTCTCCTTAGCTGCCTGCCTTTAAGATCTTTGGTGGAGAACCTTACCTTGCTGTACACTTCATAAAGCATGAATCTTTCTGGGAGGGAATGATACTAAGCCCTTCCTACTTGTAGATGTACTTGGGTGAAACCTTACCACATTGTAGAGTTCATCAGACATGAGTGGCTTTGGAGGTGTGGTCCATTTAGCTCCTGCCTTGAAGTATTCCTTGATCAGTTCCCGATAGGCGCGGTACTCAAAGAACCTGGACCGCCATGCCATTGGACACTCGATGATCTCTTCACCAACAATCAACAGAATATCACGAGGCATAGCACAGTACATGCCTGGAGCAAATGAAAACATTTAGTGAGGATGATGGGAAAAAATGGACGATGGTTGATAGATTGCCTGAATCCAAAATGCAAGTTTTTTATTTAAAAAAATGCAGAATATGGGCTCAAAAAATCCATCAGTTCAGAATATAATTGCATCTTCAAAAGCTTTAAGGTTTTAGAAGGACATATACAGCAAATTTGAGGAAGTGAATCCAATTTAATAATGGAGACATTGAAACAGAAACACTTTGAGTTTGATGATCTATCACAACAGAAAAGGCAAGCATTATTTATTGGTTCAAGGCTTGCATTAGTCTAGCTGTGTCAATCATAACGTGATCAGTGTATGGGAATACTGCTATTTAAATTTCACTCAAGTCGAGTCAATCATATCAAAATGACTCAAGTCCTTTGGGAGAATGCATCCCACCTCTTGAGCTAAAGTCTGGTGTCTTGTACTCATCGCTGAAGTCAATGGGATCAGGTCGTCGGACAATAATGCCCTCCTGGTTGAGTATGTTGCAGACTTCCTCAACCTCAGCTATGGCTTTTTCAGTGTGTTCTTTGGGCCACGGCTTGCCCTGATTCGCTTTGAAGAACTCCCAGTTATTTTGGTTGGCGGAAACCTCAAAGAGGAAATGGAATCATAACGTATGCATGAGACAGACAAAATTTGTCAGTTAATTTTGCTTCTTCACATCCTTGTCAATCTGTTTACAGCATATTTTCGAAAAAAAATTGGGAGTGTTTTTCTAAAACAAAAATTAGCTTTTATTAGCCTCCACAATTTCAAGAAATGCCTGCCAAAAATTGACAGACACTGTCGATATAGGAAATTATGCTAACGTCACACACTCACTTTCAATTCAGGGGTGAATGGGGGAACGATGCCATTCTCGATTCGGCCTACCACTACCTCCTCAAGGGGGTCCCACTCATTGTAGGAACAGACAGGGCTTGCCTTAGCTAGTTGCTCCTTGACTTGGTAGGCAGTGGGCATTGTCGATTCCAATCGCTGGCTGGATTGGAACTTGGCCATACCAACTGAAGATTCTGCTTGGGTCAACTGAGCAAGGTGAGAAACATTCAAAGAGAGCTCATAACACGGATGTTACAGACTAAGCTAACAAGATGCCAAAGTGGCACCAGACTAATGTACGTCTTCCTCACTTTGAGGCGAGTGTGCATTAATTGGGCACATCATAACATCCTATAATTGGTGGAAGAGACATATAACACATGCATACCCCCCCATGTGAGTGTGAAGTCATCAACAGTGATGGACTTTATCATTCTGGTTGCTGAATTACCATAGAGTTGAAAATGATCACACCTCTTCAGTTGTTTGCAACATATCCTGTCCACTGCAATTTTGACTAAAATTTTGTTTTTTTTTTTAAACTTCAAAAGAAATTACAGTTACATGTTTTTTTCTTGATGTATATTTCACAAAGTTACAGACCCAGTAAATTTCAATTTAGCAACAAGAGCCCGGTGATTACTATCCATGTCAAGAGCATTAGGGTACTAGGTCCAAAATGATGAGCATTTTTGGCTTGTTTGCAGATGTAAATTTGACCTATTTCTTAATCATTCAATATTTACAAGTTTTCAAAGTTATTCATTAAGAAAACAAAGCATAGAAATTGCTTAAATGAGTTTATTATAATTATTATTATTTCAGTTCCCAAGGTTCCTTTTTCTTCAAACACCAAAAACACCAACTGACTAAAAAATAGTTGTATCATTATGAATGGATGTCACCTGCACAAGGGTCTCTTCATATTAAGACATTTTCCTAGGGTCCTTGTTTACGGCAGACACAGACATACATGTACTGAAAACTGACCTTAATCTGAAATAAGTCTGATACACACTTGTACTTTGACCTCCCTTGAACACAGCAGGTGCATTAAAAATCCCATTATGTAACTAAGTGTCTAGGGCAAGGACCAGTTGACTATAACCCTGATAACAGATCTCCCTCACAATTAATTACAACCAAATTTTATCATGACCATAAACTATACTGGGTGAGCTGTCTATTAATACTTAATTATCCCCAGAACTGTGGGGTTAATTATTTACCACCAGAACTGTGGGGTTAATTATTTACCACCAGAACTGTGGGGTCCAAGGTCTGTCCTGCTCCCCACAATAATTAATATTAACAATCATATGCTAAACATTACAAATGCTCAAAGGCGCATTACAGAATCAACTTCATAAGGAATTTAAAACCATAGAGATTATATAAAGTTACCTAAAATAAAGTAAGGGGAAAAATATATACAATCCAATCATATCTTGCCACTCACCAGCACCGAGATGGAATTTTATGGGTCTCAATTGGATTCCCCTCAAGGAGAACATACTTTTGACATTGTCCCTTCCCACATGAGTGGAGGTACCCATGTAAGCCCCATCTCTTCAATCACTTTGCAGTTACCCAATCCTTGTTTAAGGTTTCATCCTAATCCACATTCTTTTCTATTGAGACAGAGGATGAAGCCCCCAGACTAGAGACAGATTTATGAACTGGTAAATTTACTCAGTGGTCCATCCAGACAGTCTCCCTTTGTACACCCTCCACACTTTTTTGTCCACAGTTTTACAACCCTAACTTATAAATACTGCAACCAGCCAGCCTGCACCAAAATAATTAACCACTCTCCAGCTAACATTCAGTTTTTAGTAGCCTGGAATGTCTGCCACTGAGTGTCCTTCCGGCAGTAGAGAGGTCCGAAGATCGGTCCTTCTCGAACTCCTTCAACACCACACTGCCCATGACATTAGTTTGTGTTTTGGAATAGACCGTGTATCTTTTGTTCAGCATCGCCACCACGTGAATAATGTTTTCTTTTGAAATCCGAAATTTGCCTGGAACTAGTATAACAAGGCTACATGCACCCTGAAAAAAGTACATGTACATATGTTACACCCGGTGTTCGACGCTCACCTTAACCGAGTTGACTGCTCTGATGCCTCGAAGTCGAAGGCCGAGTTGCATGCTTCTAAGGAAAGCCATCTTTTAGAGAAGTTTCAATACAAAATATCTCTGAGAAGAAAAAAAATGAAAAAGCAAACTTCAGTCCAAATTTAAGGCAAACAGTTGGTCTGAGTTACTGAAGCTTTAAGACTCTACAAATCGCCTCTTTTATTACAATTATGGTCAAGACCAGGGGCGGGCGACCAACAGTCAAGAACGTGACGTCGTCTGTTGGGTATAGGCCCCTGGCCCCAATGTACAGTACATGTTGTACATGTCATGCATCTTGCAGCTTGACATATCAATATTCTCCGCGATCAACGCAATATCGCAAGTAGGCCTACGTCAAAACTAATCGAGAATCCAACATGATCATAGTTCCTTACAGTGCAGAAACAGTTCTCTCAGTACCAGCTCAATGGTATCAAGCAGGGTGAATGAATACTGCAATAGAGCGTCTAGCATGTGGGATCAGAAATGCGCCTGGACCGTCACCTGACAAATTTGACAATAGGTTTATTCCCTGTGACTTTAATATCATGCGATCCAGGAGACAAACAAAGTCTTGTACATTGACGACAAGTATGCAATGGTCGTGTATGGGCGGAGCAACCGTGACGAGCATGCTGTGCACGCGTGCATGAGGCGGACCTTGGTCGCGACGGTAATCTTTTTGACTAGTGGCAAGCCATGGAGAAATAAAACACACAAGCGAAGTTACAAAAGCTTCACGATCCTGGCAAACGTTCCCAGCCCCACATGTGAAGCAAGATTTGAGAAAGAGACCCCCCCCCCTTGTGTTGGTCATTGCTTCACTGGAATCTGAGGAATTCTTTTTTAGACATCAAGGGGGGGGGTTTGGATAACATTTGTCTAGAGTGGGTATATCGATTGGACATGATTGACAGATGGTCGTAGGTCCGAGTTAGTATTGGGTCCGAGTTGGCATGGGTCCGAGTTGGTCCTGGGTCCGAGTTAGCATGGGTCCGAGTTGGAATGGGTCCGAGTTGGTTTGGGTCCGAGTTGACCTAATCCCGACATGTTGGGGGGGGGTACTCCTCCGTCTCATTTCTGACTGGATAGACAGCTCCAGTCTCGTATGTACTGACTGGTACTTAGGGGCTAGGATGTGTTGAGAGAAATTTACATTTCGTTTTTCCTTTTTCAGGACTCATTTTTCGACAAGTTTATCCGGATTTGGAAATTGTTGCATTACCGTAACTTTGTTGCTTATTATTTCTGTAAAATTTGAATAAATTGAAAGTAATCCGTTAATAAAATTGTTGCTACGTAATTAAGCAGCAAACTGAAAGGCCATTGTTTTTCCCCAATTGCACTGTTGGAAGTTTCTGTCACTTCGTGAAACTATGAAACGTACGTCATGAGAAAACGCAATAGTTACCTTTGAATACTTGCGCACGTATTCTTTTTCATAGATAGCGCACACGTCATAGGCCAACCCTGCTATCGAAGGGACTTTAATTAAGTTGTCACTTCGGCCCCCCCCGAAATTTCGGCATCTGAATCTTTTGCCAAGAACTGTATACATGTACATGTCAAAACCCTATAGACACTGTAGACTTTTGTTACCTAACACATCCCCAACAATAACCAACACAAAACGGGGACATTCTCTCCGTCCAATATCTTGATTCAAAATGCGGGGCTATGAATGTCCAGCAGCTGGTCTTCGCTTCCGGAGGCCGGTTTACGAAACGGTCACACCGAGCTTTATACTTGTTTCTGATTACAAAGAAAGTGAACAACATTTTGCTTCAAAACCATGTCAATTTATTTTTTGAGTCGAATGTAGAAAAGTGGCCAGAATTACGGAAAAGGTCAAGATAAAAAACTTGTCGATTTTCCAGGTTTTTGTACAGTGGCGTAGCTTGGGCGGTGCACCAGAATCACCTGACCTATCTCAACTTTTGACGAATGTGGGATTTTAGCATATTATTGTTATGCATGATGAAATCTTTATTTTCTGAACATTTAAAACTCATAGGTGCTCTGAAAAGCTAATTAAATTAATTTGGGTAATTACATATTTTACCTTGGGGCCTTCCATTAAATTAGTACTTCACATACCGACACAAACGCATCCAGATGGTGAAACATACAACGCTGTTTTATTTCCATCCTTGAATTAACTTACACAGTCTGGTACCTATCCATGTCATTTGAAGTTCAGTCATTCAGAACCAGTCTTTGGCGCTGTTTGCAAAATGTAGTTGTATTCGGTTGCGATCCGAGGCAAATTGGAATACAACGAATTTATCAATGTCATGGTTATGTAAGGTTCAGTGGATAGGAGGTACTGTGAACAGGCGCGACATGCAATCACAGTACAGAAAAGCGTCACTTCACGCTTGCTATAGCAGCAACGACAAATAACACGTTCAATCTGTTAATTTATTATTACTTTAGTTTAAAGTCACTTTCGTAGACAAATGTAGAAGGGCGAGCCTTTTAATTACTTAATCATTACTTAGCTAGCCTGAAAGCGGTGGATTGCATAAATAAGACATACGTTTCCACTTTTCCCAAACAATGAAAAGAGAGGTTTTTGTGGTTTTTCGTATCTGGAAACCACCGGAAGCAACAGATCGTCAATTGTAATCCTCATTAATAAAATGTATGCATATAAAGCAGACAATTTTGTGTATAAGAACGTTTACACAAAGATTAATACATGTCATTTAAATCAGAGTTCATGGAATGGCGATTATGGTCAGCAACGCCTGATCAATTCTGTGATGTAGAATCATCAGTAAAAGTAACGACTGCTTATTACGGTAACGCAGTGGCGGGGTCATGCCGGTTGCTGCAGCTCGCACATACCAAATAGATGCGCTGAGTGTGTTATTTTGGTAGATGATGGATTTAATTGATAATTAATTTTGTCTGGTGGTACGCGGAAGGATTTTAAACGAACATCCGCATAGATCAACGTGAAATAGTCTGCGCGCCGCATGCGCTAGCTGCACAGTCGGCCATCGAGAAATCGATATCTGTTTTCACTCATTGAAACAATGAAAATCTCACAGAGTGACATATGGTTTGGGTGCCTCATTTTAACCTAGTACTTAAGATTTTTCAGTTTCATATTATAATTTAACTATCCATCCAACTTCACTACAATACGAAATCTGTGTCAATAAAAGTTAGTATTGTGAGCAGTAGTGTAACGATCAGGGCTGTCAGGGCTATAGGCCAGATCGTGGTGCGACCGACGATTTTTTTCAAAGGAGCAACACAAAAAAATAAGCCCCGGCTGCAATTCAACAGAGATGATTCAAAGATTTCAAATTGGGAGGCACGGGCATCCGCGGAAAGGGGGGGGGACTTCCCCCTGTAGCCGTTACGCCACTGTTTTTGTAACTGGTAATACTTAATGGCGGGGACTGGATCCTTGCTTGCTCTTGGTGATCTACAACTTAACCTGTGCAGCAAACGGTCTTGAGTGTTTGCAAGTGTTTTTGATGTCATTCTGTTAGTTTTATTTCTTATAAGCAGGCAATATCGACATGCGAAATTAACCTTTTATTAAACCTAAACCCAATAACGGGGGGTACCCATTTTTTATTCAAGTTGACTGTTTGGTTGTGCTTGGTCTATGATAATCACATGCAGCTTCGTGACTAAACCCAAGAAATAATCTGGAATGCGATGAATACCGAACGTCTAGATTAGGCTCAAAACGGCAAGGTTTTACAGACAATGTTTCGAAACAGTTCCTCAGATTTTATTGAAAACAGCATGAAAACGCAGCGACAGACTTGAACTGTATTTGTACTCTATATATAGATGAAGATTGTTTTGAAATTAAAGCTAAATCCGAAATTGGGTGTTTCATATTCTATTTCATTGCGAGGTGCCTCCCTCTACTCTCGTTTCCAAATATATAGGGAAAACAGTTTCTACTGGTTGATACATGTATTTGAGAAATTAAGTACACCGTATTCAAAGAATCGGTCTCTCCAGTTATTCAACGCTGCTATTTACATGACAAATGGCGGAGAGGGTCACCAAGTGCAGCGCTTCCATTGTGTCAGCAAGGTAAACCCTATTACTTATTCCAGAAAAAAAAACAACATTTGTTTCGCAACCAGACAGGTACTTGGGAATTCCCTACTAAGGGTATACCGATTATTAAACAAACACATCATGTATTCCGGGCTAAGACTTCTCCCCTTGCAAGATTTTTGAAGAAGAAAGCGTTTCTCTACTTTTGGTAGACTACGGTGACCAACATCGATCATTTTTCTGTAAAGGGCTCTGAGTCCTCTTCGGCTTCGGTCTGCTTTGTGTTTACTGGTACTCATACAAAGACGAGAACTTAAAATTCGTGTTCCTGTGCACCACCTCTCGTGCGTTCAAAAGGTTACGTATGATCCTACCATACGCTTGACTGGTGCCCTACAATCACGGTGTCGGTGGCAGGTCCAAAGGGCAAATATTGGGAGAATGTACCTCATACGGGTTCCCACATATTTCGCAATGGTTATGTTATAATAGGTTATCAGCAGTTATTGTGATAACTTATGGTCACAATAACTGACTATATTTTTTATAGCAATCGAATTTTAATCTTCAGCATTTTTCCTCATAATAAACGAATATTTACTAACGTTAGTTTGGGCAAAACTTCAATTCAAGTCGTTCTCAAAGTATGAATTCATGCTCAATGCAATGTAATCCAAATAGCGCCTTTTGTTATCACACCTATGCTATAGCATCGTAGAATTTGACGCTTTCCAAAAATGTTAACAATCTTCAAGAAGCAACTAAGAAACGAAGCTTGGCTGGAAATCTGCACTTGTAAATGAACAGACTTGAATGCACGTGTATATGGAGAACCAAGCGATATTTAGTTGATTGAGGTGTAATTTAAGGACGTCTGTATGGTCCATGCGGGCTGCTCATGCAGTGCCGACTGTAGCCCGCAGAACTTTGTAACATGCATTATGAAGATCACATCCATAAGCCCTCAGTCATGTCGCAAATACTGCATGGGTGATTTTGCACAATGGTAGAAAGGCACTGCGGGAAGGAAAAAGGTTCAATGTTGAGCGCATGCATTCTATTCAATTCTGTGGTGCCTATGGCGGAAGGCCCATGCAAATTTCACCCAGTACGTGTTTGTGTTAAGTACACGAAATTGAACCAGGGAGGATAAAACGGCGTTTATCTGGCTTTTTATCTCTTCATTTTACAAGCTGTAAGCTTTTGGCGTTTACTGGAAATCAAATCGTGTGACATATCATACTAACACTATACATCCTACGGGAAAATACACCCCTGATGGCGCGCTTTCGGAACCCTTAGAAAGGAAAAATAACCTGCAGAGATTTTTGAATTTGTAATTTTTTTCGTTCGGCTACTTCTTAAAAAGTCCAACTCGAAAAAGGGTTTGGGAGAATAATTTGCTCGTACATGTATATCAATTTATAGAAACTGGAAAAACACCGTTGACCTAAAAGAGAAATAGCCTGCCAAAAAATTGACCCATCACCTCTGACAATCTAAAATACATGACGAATAGTCCAATACGATGGCCTCGTATACGCAAATGAACATTTTACGATTTGAAATTTTATGGTAGTCTGATAAGCCGAAATAAAAACAGATCAAGATATCATTTACACATTGTTTTATTTATAATATAGGCCTAATAAACTTAAAGCAACAATCTACTTTTACGAAAGATTCTAATACTTAATCTAACCTTTGCTGACAACGGTGTGATGTCAACTCCACTGAATCTGGAACCCATCAACTGCATGTAGGCTAGATACATGTAAATCTTTGCAACGTTGTTCAATCTCGTTTTCACGTTAGCACGGGGAGTGAAACCAAACGTACATGAACAAGGTATAGACCTGGGGACGATATCGCCGGACGTGAAAGGTCGTTAATAACATTCGTTTTTTACCCATCTCCAGGTGAGTTTTCCTAAATATTACTTGAGGAAGACAAAGGGAAAATTCCAATATGAGTGTTTCATGGGATGGTTTCAGTTAGGATTTATTCTTCCAATAATTATCGAACGTGATAGGATGGCCCAATGTAAAATCCACATAGGCAGACCAGGCCCCGCGAGGGTTCTGGAAGCTTTACTTTCAGGCTCTATACCACAACGTTTGAACATGGTTTGAACCACCATGGCCACGGTGATCTTATTAATTTAAAGAGCCTGAAAGTAAAATGCAGTGAGCTTCCAGAAACTTCACATTTTAAAATAAAACAAGAGTCATTTTGTTTCGATCGTCAATGTGAAAACGAAAAATATCGTCCATTTTTCATTTATAATGTACCGCAAGACACTTCTTTATGCAAAATTATAGCCCACTAAGATGGGTTAGAGTTGGTTGAAATGGGGGATTACGATGACTAATTCGTTACTTCCAAAGTAAAAGGAGGGATAACAACCCTTACACTATAACAAGCATCATCTATCTTGAAGAACAAAAGAAATTCTCGACATTGAAAGGAAAATTATAAATCTTTTCTTTTATTACACGCTAAATTTTATACCCACCTCAAGCAACAGTTATAATATATTACACAGCCATGTATACCAATTTTATTCTTTTTTACATTAGGAATGTTCAACTAATGTACACCAATATCAAAGACTAATTTAAATAAGTGAACACTTGATACAAGAGAGTAATATATAGAGATTAATTTACAAAATCATTGCTTGTCAATGAAAGAAGTCACACAGCGATTACTGATACAAAATCCACTTTGGTTCAATCATGATTAATATGGAAAGTGAAACCACTCTTATCTGTAATCGTCTGCCCTGACAAGTTTGTGACCAAAATGTTGCATTGCACCTGTTTCCTATCGCAAGAGAAAACATCCCACAATGCTCTCCATAATTTTGCCATTTTGGGAGATTTTGTTATAATAAATTTGCCAAACTTGGGCAATTCATCAAAATGTGACACAACAGGTGGCTACCATCGCTAGCAGACTACATATACGTACGTAAATGGCAAATTTAGTAGCCACCATCAGGAGAATGGGTACTGTAAATAGTATACATCACTAAAACTAGCCAAAGTGATAGGTGCCCACAGTAACAAATTGATACGAGTATGTTTGTGGCAAGGGTCCTCACATGGGAAAGCCATAATGGATAGGTGGCTACAATGGACAAGTGGACATAGTGAGCAGATGATCACAATGAAAAGATGGCCACAGTAGAGAGGTGGCCACTTCGTAATGGAGAGACGACCACAACAGACAGGTGGCCAAAGTGAACAGGTGGCCACACTGGACAAGTGGCAATATCTGACAGTTGACCACAATGGACAGGTGTCCACACAGGCTGACACAACAAAGCCAGTTTACACTGTACAAGTGATATTCAAACTCCTTCCATCTGACTTGCCCTCCCCCCATGGAAAATCAACACACAGGAGTGTGAAGACAGTTTACTGAAATGAAGGAGCCTCATTCTCAGCATGGCGAGGGCATATCTCATCATTATCTCAATGGGTTCCAGTTACATAAATTTTTTCTCTCAAGCTCAATGCAGTTCAAATTTGAGATTGAAAGACATCCAATACAGGTTGTGCATGGCAGCCATTTTTCCAATAGGAGCTTTTGTTCCACAGGGATACATAAACATGAGTAGACCTTTCGTGCTATCGCTCCGTAACAAACGCAGATACCGGAAAGATCACTACCATGCACAACCTCTATTATGCACTGCACTACCGAATTTGTGAGTACATTTCTTCCTTTAAAACACCAAATTCCTGAACCTGATTTGGGAGCACAATATAAACTGAAGTTCAAAACAAAGACATATTGTTCATATCCAAGATTTGAAAAGAAGCCATAGACTAGGGCCACATCTGATTCCTTTGTCGTGACTGGCAATACACCCCCACATGCCAATAAAGGCTGCCATTTAGCCACTAAGGCCTAGGACAGCTGCAGGCTAGTGGCTACATCTATTTCCCATAGAAAAATGTATCATTGTAGCCACAGCAAAGTGATTTGGACACAAAATAAAGTAGAGAATACAAAATCGAGGTGGCACTTCAAAAATCATATGTCCCATACCTAATAAAGGTTCTATTGCTATGGTAAATGGCCGTGTTATGGTTAGCTTGGTAAATGCCTTGGATCACTCAATATGTTTGAGACGTTGCATGGCAGCATGTATACGCATGTGAAGACGCTGCTCAAAGTCGTAGTCTTTGTAGTGGTCCTTGGCTCGAAGAAGAAGAGACTTCCCCTTGCTGGCCGTCTGAAGATGAAAAACAGAAACACACAGCCCTTGAGAAACCCGGACATTTAGGTGAAACTAGTATGGAGGAAAATCACTTTCATTCTGGATTGCGAATGGCTTGGTGCTGTGCTTTAGATCTTACCAGAGGTTTACTGACGAGTAACGAGCCAAGTTCTACACAGGCGTGAGGAGCTGCGTAGGATTCCTGGTTCTTGCCAGCTCCGTACACCATGGCATCTTCAAAGCACTGTCATCAAAAACAGAGTCCAATAATATCAAGGCTCAAGGTCAACCTTTAACCCACACATAAT
>NW_019091487.1:605139-618169 GCF_001949145.1 Acanthaster planci | reverse complement strand
ATCAATTCTAGCTTATTTATTATCACCCTTTCTGCTGACCCTCAAAAATAAGAACATTACAAAACATGCAATTGTTAAAATACTCAAAACTAAAAAACTAAAGAGTTAAAAAGTCAAATAAAATGCACTAAAAGAAAAAAGGGGTCCAGCACCTCTACAACGGTCATCTTACCACTAAAAAACAAGATTTACAAAGAAAAAAAAGTGGGCATGGGAGAAGGGAGATAATAAGGGAGAAAACAAAGGATGGAAAAAGAGAGGAAATGCAAATGGAGAAGGTGACATCACAGTGTAATTACCAGAACAAAAAAGCAATATCAACTGAGAGACTGCTCATTGGAATAGATCAATTGCGCCAACTAAATCATGTGACCTACAGCGGGTATCAATCCCATAGCAACGTGTGTTTTGAGTGTTGTTTACAAACAATATGGCCAAGTTAGGGTACAGTACCCAGCTCATCAGAAGTCCGAGTACGGTGCCTACCGTATTTTTGGTAAATGATACTTATGAAACAGTTTGCTTTTGGAGGACGCCGTGTTTGTTGATAAGTAATACCAACTACAGGTCACGTGACTTAGCAGGTGCAATCGGTCTATCAAAAATATATGAATATGTTAAAACCACCTACAGCCAGCACAAAAGTGCAATAATCAGGAACAAACATTATCAGAGTCAAAGCTGAAGTTGATTGATTGATTTGATTTATTCATCATGTATTAAAAGTACATGAAACTTGTTTTCCTGAGGTACAAGTTAAAAACACATATAAAAATATTTAAGTACAATTTTTTAACACTACAGTTGAACTTTGTTCTGTCAAATTCTAAAACGTGGGTCCTGGAGGGTGAAAATGAAGTGATCTGGTTGCAAGTCGAAGTTGACTCCATAATCATCAACGATGTAATGAAAATACAAAGCTTTGAGAGACGGACAAAATAATTTCAATAGATTGGGAGATCCTGTCAGGTTGTCTTGTAGTGGGGCAGCCCTGATTAGGGTTGAATTTAACAAACATGACAAAGGTATACCGAGTTGCAAAAGAAAGAGTAAAAACAGTATACAGATTAGCATCATTCTGATCACCTAACTTTTAAAACAGTACATCAGGTCCTGAATTTCTCCTCTGAAAAACATGGGTAACATCTCGAGGCAGCTTCAAGTTAATACTAACCATCTAAGTTGAAGGCAAATCAATGCAGTAGTACTGAAAATATTCAGAAAAGAGCTTGTGGGATAATATTAGGCAAAAACTGTCTTACGATTTTGTCCTTCCAACAGTTAAATCTCGACCCCTGTACTCTATGTGAGAGTTGCACTGCCTCAATTTTGCCAAGGATCTCCTGAAGAATGATCGTTGTAAAGCTTCGTTTTCCCCGTCTAGATTTGCTTGCTACGATTGGAACCTCCGGAATTCAAATAATATCTCCTCTAGTCCTGCTAGAACTTCTCATTTTAGGAATAGCTCAATTCCATATTACATCAACCTTATTCATTCAAATTAAGTGTTTGTTTTTGTTTTCAGATACATTTTCTTATCAATTCTAGCGTCAATTTAGTTATTTTACTTATATGTAATGTTTTCAAGTAAACGTCATATCTTGTTTTTCAACTCATTTTTAAACATTTTATTGTAAATCATGTACAATTTGGCCTGTGGCCACTACACATGAGTTAATAAACCAACAATAATAATAATAAGCACAATCAAATATGGGGCAGCGCGGACATCACAGAGTTTTGCGAAATGGCAAGTAGCAACCACACCGCGCCGATGAAAACAACTGCAACAAATGCGTGCGTACGTTAACAATCAAAGAAATGACTGTGTAATCTGATCCTCTGACTGGCTGGTGCACATGTACATCGCCTTAGTTGCTGTTTTACTGGTTACTACCCACCATTTTGCAAGAGTCCGGGATGTTCGCACTACCCCACAGGCCTAGTCCACATCAGGGACAAATATGACCATGATGCCAAGCGTGTCAGTTATGTAAGGATGGAACACTCTAGCATTATCAGGTTTGCGTTTGCTTAAATTTCACCAATCTCCAGCACCAATGAACCCCGGTAAAATGATTTGTGAACATGATGAATGCACCGCGTGGTAAGACTCTGACATGTCCGAAGAGTTCCATATATGGACATCACTAATTTTCCTTTGCAANACTTATTAGCAACCAGAAAGTTATAGGCTGATACTAGGCCTAACATGTTTTTAAACATGTTAAAACTTATAAAAGTGAAGTTGACCAGTGAAAATATTGAGCATTTAGTACTTAGGACATGTCATGCATGTAGGAAACATATGTGCACAGGGTGTCAAACTATGTCCAGGCATGGAACTCTTCCTCAACTTTCAAGTGACCCATTAACCATTTTATACTCCTACCTGTATTTATTGAATATGTCTTCCGATTCTTTGAAGCCATTATTCAGCAATAAATTGATAGCAACTAATGACAATTTCACATCGTCTGTTTGCACTCCATCTTCCAAGCTCAATTCCTCCATTTTCCCGACACTCCCTACTCCACTTTGAGCCATTTTGCTTAGTTTGATATAATCACTCAACAGTCTGACAGTTTGCTGAAATCCTGAGCAAAATACCTATTTCCCATTCCCTGCAGAAATAAATGGGGCTCAGAAACGATTGGTCATGACGGAGTACGAGTACACGAACAGGCCCCAATCTACCGCGGTGTTTTGTAAAATCTACTTTAAATGACCTTTGGTTTCACTGGTGTACGCTGTTATTTTCACACGTACTGTAAATGGACGGGAATTCATTATGCCGTTTACCAGCGAAAAATCATAGCGCGAAGGTCGAAGGGCGATCGATTCTTGTGTTGGATGTCGACGATTTTCGCTTGGCTATATAAGGTTTTGCTTCTGTGTGTTTTATTTCTTATTGTTTGCACAAGATTTAAGTTTTAGTAGTCACAAGTAAACTGCATGAACTATAGGCAGTCGGGAGGTTTTTGAAAGTAGGCCAAGGTTCGACCATGGTTCGACCTTGGTGTGATTGGCCTCCATTTTAGAAACAGCCGTCTGATATTTCAAAGTCCTTGTAAGTTGTACAGCATTATGTGTTTCAAGAGTGACAACGGCTGCTGCATGATATTACAGTTTTACTTTCTCCTAACTTAATTTTTACAAATTTTATTCAGAATGGACCCAGAAGACCCCAGGCAACAAGAAGACAGAGCCTTTCTCAGGGAACGATTTCTGAAAACCCTCTTTGCAATGTCTGGAAGAAAAGTAAACTTTGAGCTGCAAGAACGGACGTCAGTGCTGGCGGCATTTGGTACGTCTGATGTTGATGTTCTCCGCTTCCAGGTTACAAATTTGGAAACACCAATTGGAGTGCAGAGGCAGGTATTACTACGATGCTCAGATATTATCTCATTCACCTGTGAATTTGAGCAACAAGATTCATCGTAAACAAGTGCATTACCATTGTGACTGGATTGGGCAATTAGACAAAGGAAGCAGGAATGGATTGGCCAATCACAGTATATCAGTGATTCAGCATTCTGTCCCGTCACAGCACAGCAGGTGTTTCCAGTTCCTCCATCATTAGACATCTACTAGAATGGCCTCTGGCCCACTGCCAGCACCTCCAGAGGGCGCCACTTCATTATATTGAATGTCATCCTTGTTCAGTCTTGGAGGAACAAGGACCCTTTAGTTTCCATTTTCTCTTGCAACGGGAGAAAAAGGATACGGACGATTCACAATGCAGTGTGCTACCAAGGGGTTGTCATGGAAAGGCCTTTTGGCAGTGCATTATGGGATAAATAGTCAGCAAAGTCTCATTCGCTACCTGCAGTGTGTGCGAAAAACTTGAATGTTTTCCAAATGTTTATCTTGGTTGAGAATTCAAAATTGCTTATTGTGACTGGGTGATAGGTAGTCAAAATGGTGGTTTTGTGTGGTGCAGGGAACACCGCAATCAAACATCCCCAAATTATGTATGAAGTATGCTTAATCACAGCAGTGTGTCAAGCGTAAACTTGAAAAGTGGCCTGTCTGTTGCAGACTTTTGGTAGCACACTGTCTTGTGAATCGTTTGTATTAAAAATTGCCGACTAATATTTATCATGTATTTTTAGATAAAAGTTGTTAAAATATGACAGACAACAAATGTACTCACACAAATATCGTACACGTGGTTTTCCCTCTACACAGTCTGATTTTAATGGATTAAATTTCTTTGGGAGTACAGTTGAATAATTAAACACTTCACTTTTAATGGTTATATTACACCACTTCATAATATAAGTGTTTAAAAGATACTATGCAGTGGATATTCAACTCAACTTTTTTCCTGCATTTTACTGTGTTACAACAATATGAACAATATCTAAATATGTGATTTCATTGGAAGTGAAAAGGTTTTTTTTAATTTTCAATTAGAAAATATTGTCATCAAAGACTGAACCTGGGAGCTAGTTCGATGTCATACAAGCATCAAAACACTACAAACATCAACCCTTTAATATCACCCACCAACGTTTGGAAGGAATATTGGCCACTACTAATATCTGGGTTCCGACAGCCTGGAAAAGTCACGGAATTTTTCAAACGCTGTGTGATGTCTATTATCAGAAATAAGTGCATAAAATGCGTGATTTTATTTGCAACTTTAAAAATCCGAGGAGTTCAAAAAATTGCAATCCTTGGGTCATGGATTTTCATAATTTGGTCATGGAAAAGTCATGGAATTTAATTGTCCTTTAGGTGCAGGAACCCTGCAACATCCAAACAAGCAATTCAACATGAAAACAAAGTATACGGTGGAACTCAGTGCAAGAAAATATAGAAAAGTGTGACACACCTGTTGTTTCTTTAATGAGATCATGCTTTGGTTCATGAATATTGAAATATCTAAGTGCATAAAATCCTAAATGTAAATATATTTCCTTTTACCACAATGAAGAAGCTCGAAAGTCATTGCAATGTAAATTACATGTATATAGCTCTGCCACATGCACATATTCAAGTTGTCAACATCCTATTACATTGTTAATTAAGCAAGCTTTACTGGCTTTCTGAAAATAATGAAATCGCATAATACAATTGATGTAATTAGTAACTGTATAGTTTATCCTAAAGGCAGGGTAAATGGAGATGTGGTTTCTTCAGGAAGAGTACCATTAATTTTACAGCCTGTGCACAGCTGTGGTATAATTTGAATAAATCTTTCAGTCTGCAGTGTACTGTGAGAAACTGTGGCATGCAAACCTGACAGCTTGCATACTACGAGGCAGTCCAGGTATATTTCCTTGCCAGTATAAAACTGTGGTATGCAAACCTGACAGCTTGCATACAACGAGGCAGTCCAGGTATATTTCCCTGCCAGTATAAAACTGTGGTATGCAAACCTGACAGCTTGCATACTACGAGGCAGTCCAGGTATATTTCCCTGCCAGTATAAATCTTGTCATAAAATAATTTTCTACATTGCACAAACAAAATACAATTTAGAAAAATTTACAATATACCCCAAAATATTTAGTACTAGTTATAGTTTGAATTATTATGAACTCACACAAGTTTAAAAACTAAAATACTCTCATTTCACACACCAGCTCTTACCTCAATACAAAAAAGTGCACTTCTTATAAATTCTTTTCAGACTAAAAGCAAATTGATTACAAAACCAAATGACAAATCTTGGGAGGTACAGTTTCAACAATTTTTGTAGAAGTGATTCACGTAACTTCATCTAACTAAGCATCTAACTCATCTAAACCAGCACCACACACAAAGAGCTTGACTGGCATTTGTAGACAGAAGCTATACTCCCGTCCAAGTCCATTTGTAGACGGAAGCTATACTCCCGACCAAGTCCATTTGTAGACGGAAGCTATACTCCCGACCAAGTCCATTTGTAGACGGAAGCTATACTCCCGACCAAGTCCATTTGTAGACGGAAGCTATACTCCCAACCAAGTCTTTACACAGCATTTGGCAATTGAATGACCTAAATTTCCTCGAATTGTTGCTAAAGTGCTTTCAAATCAATCAAATATCCACTATGGGCTAACAGGGTGTCCCAAAGATACCCACACACCCCTTTTGGACGCAACTCTGGCCCCACCCACTTCTTTTCCCTCTACAATGCCACGTGTCTAGCTGTGTAAGATCTCTGCTGGCTTGAAGTTCAACTCGCACCCTGAGATCCTTTCAAAAGCCTAGTCAGTCTTGGATAGAACTTCCGTCATTCCGTGCTGGAAGAATCCGTCTACAAACTGTTCAAACAGCCTAATCATGTAACCGTTACCTCGTGGAAAGAAACCCTCTGTGAACCCAACATGGCCGCCATGAGATGTCACCACCACGGCAATGTTACTCTGCTCTTTGGCATCACTTATGGGTATCGCTGAAAGTACCAAATAAAATAAAACTGTCATTTCAAAAAGCTCAAGAGACGGGTACCAATCACAAGCAATATCAAATTATAACATGAAGAGTTGGTATCCAAACCAGCCACGCACAGCTTCCCTACAGGACAGTCACTTATTTGATATATGCCTCCTGCCCCAAAGGAAACTGGAAAACATCAGTAATTTCTAAAACCTTACTTTCTAATGGGGCGAATGGATCATCCCCTGCACTGAGGCACAGCGTTGGTATCCCAATATGATGAACCTTGGTATGTATTGATGCATCCTTGTAGTAATGGTCCACTGTCTCATAGCCAAACATTTTGGAAGTGAATCGCTCATCAAACTCCTTGATGGTTTGCGACTACAAACAAAAAAATGTTTATGGCAAACTTATTGTGACAATTCGTAGATGAATAATTGTATCCAATGAAGCTTGATTTCCACAATGATTGGGAATGTTGTATACGTAACACATGTTAAACCTCCTCACCTGCATGGCATGATCGATGTCGACATGTCCTTCAAACATCTGGACATTTCTGCATTAAATGAAAAAAATACTTCTTGGTTACAATAAGTTATGTTATCTTGAGCTGTAATTTTTTGTAAACTCTCTTAATTCTTGATACCTGTTTGCTTGAGGAATTTTCCTCAAACCCAAATCCTCCAACTAACTAAAACAGTACTTGAAAAGCAACCAGATGATCTGCCTGTCCCTAAGCAAGATAATTGACCACAATATGATATACAAACAATGTTTGATAGTTATTCACGAGTATCCAATCCAATTACATCTTTCACCTCCCAATATCTGACAGCTTGCTTGTCTGAAATGTTGAGTACCCCCCCGGTTCTTTTCAAAACCACACATAGGCCTCCTCAGAATGAGATCCTTGCACAGTGCTACCGCAAACGTCTATACCTAATCTTGCTTCTCGTTAGGTGTTTCAGCAATTCAGTGTTCTTTCTTCATACATGTACGTATTGCTCTAGTACGTAAGCTTTAATGCACAGGTTTTGTCTCACCTTACCTGTCATGTGCTCTTGTTTTTATTGTGTGTTTGAGCACGCTCACCTGGCCAGAACATTGGTGAGTTCCTTGGCAAGGAACCGATTGAATAGGATAAAATTGACTGGTTTCTCTAGGGATTCTGTTGACAGCATGGTATTCCAGGCCACAGAAATCGTCATGGCAGCAACTAATGGGGTGTCCTCACCAACTTTAGCCAGGTAGTTGAACAAAATTATGCTGGGGGAAAAAACAAGAAAAAAGGACCACACAAAGATTTACCTCCAAGTTTGGCATTCCTTTCTATCACGTTTTGACTTCAACCCCATGGGAAACTTGTCATCCATTCCCAATTTTCCTAAATAAATTACTCACCCACCAATAGAGACTCCTACAGCTATGACAGGTGCATCTGGGTGGGAACTATGGATACGTTTAATCACAAACTCAAGATCTTCTGTGTTTGCAGCACAGAACGTTCTTGGAGTCTAAGATTTTGAGAGAAAAAATTTCTTAAAATTAATTTTAAAAGCATTTCATCAAATGCAACACTTGGGTCTATCATTTCAAAAATTAGCGATCTTTGTACCTAGCCTCTAATTGTTGTCTTTGGAACTTAAAAAAAGATTTATTTACCAAATATTTATCGAGTTTCAGGAAAACACTGGTATTCTAAAATTATAACGATGAACTCACCTTAATCTCAGCCCCTCCAAAACCTCGGTTGTTGAAGACAACACATCGATATCCATGTTTCTTTGCTGCTTTAATCATATTGACAGCATAGTGACTTTGACTTGATCCTGGAAAATAAAGATGGAAGAAATGGAACACATTTTAAAATCAGCAAATGCAATAATTGGTATGGATTGAATTGCTAAAAGATTTTCAATTTTTACTTTCAAATAAAAACGTAAATATTAATAAAGGCTTTAGATCACCTGTCTCGCTTTTTGGAACACTTAGAAACAGTTCCCTACCTGTTAAACCTGGAAGTAAAAGAACTGTTGGTCTGGTTGCATTGCTGTATCTGTTATCTTCGTCATTATCCATCCAATCTAGAACTATCTCCCCACCATCTGCCAATAATATCTTCTCACTTTGTAAAAAAAAAAACCTTCCCTCAGTAATTTCTGGAAAACTTGGCAATGTAGATAGATTGATGTTAAAGAAAACTATCTCCAGTTTGAATCCAAATCCTGATCTGCTTCATAAACACTCAGATGTTTAATTATTCATGCGCCGTAAGATACATCCACAGCATTCTGAAACATAGTACCCAAATCAATCATCTCTGTGATTAAGTATTTCAGTTCACATCCTAACAAAGACCAGTATGTCCATGTATATGCATGTCAACAAATTGATCACTGTATATCAGTTTGTTGAAGAAAAAAGTCATACTACAGTAACATAGTGTAAAAAAATGCACCTTTCATAAAGCTTTCATTTTTTGGAATCATTTTCTTAACTTGTTTTTTCAATTTTACCTTCTGTACTGCAAGGAGTTGAAGAATTTCATCAGTATAGGACCAATGGTCTGTAAGTGGTAGGTAAAGCACCACATGGTTGGCCTGAAGGGCTCCCTCAACATCGGAATGTGTCGTTGGATGAACTGCATAAACTTACCATCCTTACCAAATACCTGAGGTTTCTGTGCCAACCAAGACAGTAAGACTATATCAATTTCACTTCAACAAATTTTCGGCAACTAAAACAATCCCCCTTCAATGATTACTGCTTGTATGGAAATAAGGATGTTGGACCAAGCTGCTTGACTAGTCAAAGTCAATTCAGAAACTCCTAATGACTCCTAATGACTCCTGATGTTCTGTTATTACACAAGCCATAATGAGTGGCTGTGACTGTATTACTTGACAATGCCATAGATAACATGAGACAAGTTTGATCAAGGACCATAGTTAACCATAGCTTGACTAACCCTGATTGAATGCAGGCTAGTTGACAATGGTTGGACTAGTCAACTATTTGGGACCAGCCTATCAAGGTTGGTCGCATCATTGGTTACCATAAATCATTTTCAATAGCACAGTGCAAAGAGGGCCAGTTATAAGAAAAATGCCGGAAAAACTGTATCTCCTTCGGCCTAATGACCAGACAACGGTTGACTAAGGTCATTTGCACTTCAACTTCACTGCACATGCTCTGGGTACATCACAAATCAACCACTAGTTAACTAGTGGTCCTTGATCCAACATGCTCATGAATTTTGCATCACTTGTCAAGCCCTGTTCCATCAATCAACCAATCATAGTGCTTACTAGATAAGTCATCTGACTGTTAGTGGCTAGCCCATGCATCAGGAATTGCAGGGAAAGAGGAATGGGTCTTTGGCCACGTAAATAAAACTCACAGTTTCTTGTTTATGTCAAGTTCCTTTTTCCAACCTGCCTCTTTTTTTCAGTCTTTCATTGTTAGAATTTAATTTATATTTTCACTTAATTTTACTTTTTCAGACATACTCAGCTATAAATGTAAGTTTAAAACCAATAAAATGGGGTACGAAATCTTGGGAAATCTGCTTTAAAAAAAAAGAAGAAAACACAAATAGCCATCTCATTTCTTAACTAAAATTGTTTTATTTTAAAAATGCAGTCTTTCGCAGTCTTTGACAGATAAAACAGTAGAAGAGTTTTGAGAGTTTTCCCTAGTTTCTAGATAATAGTGTACATGTAGTTCTTTAGAGGCTGTCTGCTGAGTTTTTATTCACCTGCACAACTTTCGTGTAGTAATAAGCAACATAGACCCCAAGAGCTCCCAGCAGGACATAGGTTGATGAGTACTCTCGCAGTGTTGGAAGTACTGTGATGAAAGACATAGTAGATGATGCTGCCCTCTAGTGATGACCAACGTGTAACGGGTTGCTCAATGGATGTTGCAGATGAGATGAACATGGAACAATTGGTTTTCTGTGGAGAAAAAAGTTTACACCATTTATTTGGCACCCGTGGAGTTTTCAATTCCAGTGCCATCAAGTTGTAATTCCAAGTTTTCAACTTCCTGGTCTTGTAGTAGCATGTCCTTATTACCTGCATCCCTCGTGTCATTTCTACATTTTTCACCTGCGTGCATTGTAATAATGTTATTCTAACAAGTCAGCGAACCAAACATAGAAATATAATCTTTTCAAAATAACAGGAGACAGACACCTGGACTGAAAATGAAAACATAAGCACTTTTTGAGCTCTCTTTGTAGTTGATTGCTTCAGAAGGACTACGCAGAGGGAGATCTGCAAATATTGAACATGTGATTGGTAAGTTGCATGGTCCAGTTAAATTTCAGAAAAGTAGAGGTGATCTTAGGCCATAACTCTGCCCAACAATACAGTGATGTACATGTAGATCTATTTAAAAGAACTGTATAAGCTATTTCTTCTGCCTCTGCTGACAACAGACTGGTTGCACATCTCCTTCTAGCCCCGTGAGTGTGGTCCCAAAAAAATCCTCATAGCACAGCAAGGTGAGTCCCCAGGCCACACTTGTGGAAGTTGTGGTTGTGGTGGTAATGTAATGAAACTGACAGAAACTTAGGCCTAGCCCCACATGCTAGAAATTATCCTTAACATAACCGTTACTCATGAACACAAGTAGTCCGACGAGTAACTTGGACCCTACAAATCGCCTTTTTTAACATTTGGACGTGGTCGGGCAATAGTAAGGTCCTATGGAATGCCAAAAAGGCAAAAACCCAGAGGCTACACATCAACTGTTCTGTTATATGGATCGATCGATTCACTACATTGATCGATCAGTCCCTACTTCAATCAATCACTCTTTAACATCGATTAATAGTTTTCTTTTGATTGATGAAAAAAAGAGCGAAGATGAAAGAACGATGGAGAGAGAGCAACGAAGGAAGATGGATGGAGAGGGGGTAATGGCGAAGGTCGATGAAATTACCGTACATCAATGCGAACAGTGCACAATTTTATGTGTGCATGTATGTGTATACACACGTACTGTTCCACCTCTGCATGTTAAGTTGGTTGGAGTGGAGTTTGGCCACTACCAAGAATCTTCTTTTGTGTTTTCTTACCAAGAAGTGTTTTTGTGGCTAAGAAAATAGCAAGGGAACCTAAATGGTTTGTGCAAGCAAAGTTCAAAGATTAATCAGTTGGTTTTTTTATTGTTTTGAAAGAGTATGCGGGATCTTGCAAGGTTCATCGTTCCATGTGTTCCTTCCTCCATGATCGTTCCAAGAAGGTTGAATTAGAGTTTATAATGTTATAATCAATAGGGGAGGGAGAGAAGATTGGTCAATCAGCTGACCAGGGTTAATCTTTTATTTTCTTCTGTTTGAATTTATATAAAACTTTACCGATGAGGGCTCTGCTCGCCGATGAGTTTGAGTGTTTTGTAAAGCTATAGTGTGATCAGCGTCAAAAATCTTGGTTGATGTCAGTTTTAATGCACTGGTGGTGATACCAATATGTATGTGCACAGGTGAGCTTCTAGATAGTGCATACTGTACGTTAAGTTTTCGTCAGTGTTATACGTAAGTGGGAAGTCAATACCGGTCTCTAGCAAGGCCACAATAACGGGTGGGTAACGCCTGTCAACACAGAGGGGTACAATACCCTTATCTGGTGCTAGGTGACACCAAGGCTCGCTTGTGTAACCCATCCTAAGCTGTGCAAAGTTGGTGGCTGTGACCAGATCGAAACTGTACACTGAACAATATGCTGCTCAAGAAACAGTCATCAGCGCGTGTGTGCCAACATGGTAGGCCAGTGCGCTGCGACGTCATCAACAGGACTTCAACATAATTCAACCAAATCGCTAGTTGACGACAGATGGCATCTTCAAGCTCGTCGACAAGAGCATTTCCGATTTGAAGGGGAAATTTGTCTTTTCTTCCCATATCATATGTCTGTAAACCATATTATTATTGGAATCTCTGCTTCTCACTTAATCCATAGACGGACGCATAAGATATTTAAATTAGAGGACAGTTTTAGAGGTGAATTAGGAGGATTTTGACTCGGGGTACGAGCCATATTGAGTGAAATGAATTCTTAGATTCTTGACCGGACATCGCCGCAAGGCATCGTTATTCAAAATTAATGGAAGCAAACCAAAAGCATACGGAGGTACTTGGACCTGGAGGTGGATTATAAGGTCAACTCCAAGTTACTCGGACTAAAAAGCAAGAAGCTACAGAATTAATTCTGGACCCATTGCAACTATCATGTTATGAGCTTTCCATTGATGCAGAACTTATGCGCATAATCTTTAAAATTACGTGAAAATAACTGTTGGACACCTGCACCTAGTGTGAGGGCCGTGCAAGTTGCACTGCAAGTTCTGAGTGATCATGTGAATGTGAGACGGCGAAATGAAAAAAGTGTTCAGGTCTATTTTTAATTCCAGTTTCTGCTTAATACTGTATGCTGAGCATCCAGGCTTGGCTCCCCAACCTAAGAGAAGTTCTCGGAGAAAGGAAGAAGGAAAATGAAAGTTCTTACTCGGTTTGACTATTTCAAAATCACAGACCTGGAAGTAAGTAGGCCTGGTCATGCTGTGCGCTCTGTCAATCGAATATGCCGCCCTCTATAATTTTCAGCCCGCAGATAACTGCAGACCACAAGACGCCCCGCCGACATGT
>NW_019091487.1:577689-592882 GCF_001949145.1 Acanthaster planci | reverse complement strand
TGTCCATTCTTGTTCAGTCAAGTCCAAGAGAGTGCGACCAGTGACAATGCCAGCATTGTTGACGAGAATGGACACTTCACCAACATCCTGCTTGACCTGTAGAAGGAAAACAAGACATGAAAGCTATCATGCAATACCAAGTAACAAAGAACAACCACTTTCAAATCAACAACTACCAAACTTCCTATGTCACACAAATTCTCAAAATACCCTTTCCACGGAAAAAACACCCCTTCTCTATACATCCTACTTCAAGCAGGCAATAAAGATATGTGCGCTGCCCACTTTCTTGGACTGACCTTAGCTGCAGCTTGACTGACTGCCGCCATCTTGGAGACATCTACTGTGTAGGCATGGGCATTTCCTCCCGCCTCCTTGATCATTTTGGCCGTCTCCTCATTGCCTTTCTGATTGATGTCCCACAAAACCAAGTTACACCCTGAAATCATGCCATGACAAGCTCACATTTCAATAACACACTGTCCAGACGGGAAAAGTTCTGAAGTTACTTCCTTAAGAAAAAGCTTTCAGATATAATTCTAGAAACTGATCACTGAAGATGTGGTTCAATATGACGAATGTGCAATAGTTAGAACTTGGCACCACATTATCTCAAAGCAAATTCCAATTATTCTTTGATATCAAACAACACCATGTTATTAGATTATCCCAAGGGGAGGGTATTGAACAGTTTTGGACGGTGGGCTTTCTGTGCGGCAGCTCCCTCTTTATATTCTTTGCCAGTGACGATCCGTCAAATTTTGTCACCGACACATTTTAAGATTCAAGTAAAAACATATTCATTTTGAGCTACCTTAGGAAACTAGTTGCACCCTGGGCTGATTAAGTTCTAAGTGTTTTATTAATTTATTTATTGTATTTTACTTGCATAATGTAACATTTATTTAATTGGTGAGAGCATTTGAACATAATTATGGCATTTGCGCTCTATAAATTATTATTAATACTATTCTGAAGTTCACAATGGACATTTGTTGCAGCTAAATGAGATGATATTACAATTCAACTAGGGAAACTGAAGTTAAGGTTGCACTGATTAGGATTCTGTCATACCTTTGAGAGCAAACCTAACAGCCATGAGCCGTCCAATACCACTACCGGCTCCTGTCATCAGCACCGTCTCACCATCTAGAGACTTTGGACGAGATGGCAGTAGCCACTTGATCCAAGACCACACCAGCAGAGTGAGGACCTTGATGGTCATCCATAGCACATCAATGACAATTTTCATGATGAAGATGATGTTATGAGGACGTCAGCACCAGTTCAATTCAAGATGTTCTTCAATGAATTCTGCAGCATGAAATACATGTACAATAAATGACAATGTTCTCATACCGACCATACAATAAGTAACAACCAGAACTACTCAGAGGCTGAGGGAAGTAACAAGCCCTTTCTGGAGTAGCCTAAATGTATTTAAATACTTTTAAACAAATGATATTCATCATATTTGAAGTAACTGATCTTCACTTACCTATGTCCCACAAAAGATGAGTTAGGCTTAAGTTACTCAGGCTTCACGTAGTCAACTTCAAGTTGTACTTTGACCGTAGGCATACACAGCTCCAGTCCCTACGTGTAGGCCTATCATGCAATGGATGATAGCACTGCCCAGCCTACCACTACCAGCTATGATAACTGGAATTTGAAGTACATGTATATAACTACCAGTAAAATATAAATGGATCAAACGTGCTCCATGGATCAAATAAGATTACTATAATCTTTCGTTTGCGCAAAATTCAGAAAGAGGTTCCTCCTCTGTTGGGCCTACGACAGCCATCAGAAAGTGATAACAAAATTAACATGTCCTACAAAATGAATTTTAGCTAGAAAATTCTCTGGCATCTCTAGTAAAACACTAGGGTTTATTAGACAAGTCTCATAAGCCTTGTACTAGAAAGGCATCGTGGGAAGGAAAAAGGAGCAAACAATGCCTCTTTTTTTTCATCCACAAAAGGAACAATGCCTTTCTAGCTTCGTACAAAATCCACGGACGTATATGAAAAAATCTGGACTCGCAATGCCCTTTATCAGCTTATGGAGATCGCTGAATCTACTAGCGACCATTTTACCGAGCCGAATACAAAGTTGCCCGGCAATGCCCACCTTTGTTCTCTCTGGCGTCAATAGACGCGAGTCAACCCGTGCATTTGTTTTCGGCTCGGTAAAATGGCCGCTGGTTGGCTTCTATTTCAAAGGTGTTGCAAGTCCAGTTTTTTTTTAATATAAGACCGTGACAAAATCACCCATGCGGTAATAACTAGCGCGCGGAGTCAGAGGCACAAGTGTTGTCCGTATATGGAACTATTACCCGACAATCCCCTCCCAATGTGTCTCGAAGCCTAGCCATACTATGTGGCTTTATTTTGTCCACTTGAATCTCAAGATATATTTGACTTTTTGAAAGGAAACTGCAGAAAAATCTCACCATGAAGGCTGAGACGTGATCGCCGTATGTATAATGATGCTACATTGCTAGATTTGTACGAGCATCTAATTCTAAAGTGAAACCATCACATGCCGGAATCGAAAGTAAAGATTATAATTGTTAGCTAGCCGGCCCCAACGCCGCGCGGCTTGCCAGCTGTACGCTGAGGCTAGAGCGCCAAAGCATGGTACTCCGAGTCGACTTCGTCTCAGCTCAGATATCTCCAAAATCAGTCCTGGAATGTAGGCCTCATCCTCGACCGTAGGCCTCAAGCTTTCGTACTAAATTTAAGCACTGTGAAATCTTGCGTTTTTGCATCTTACTTGATATTTTTGTGGCATTATAGGGCTTACTGTAGGGTTAACAAAATAACAGTCAGTTGCTAATAAAACGGATGAAGCATCAATCATGCCAATGGAGATCAGGGGATGAAGATCATGAGATTTGAAGCTTTTCATGAAGGAGGTAGCACTATTAAACTGGTTATGTTTGCTGAAGCACCATGGATTTTTCCACCGGTTCTTTTCAGAACCCCACATACTCAAAACGATGATGTACATGTACATGTATAGAGACCGCAAACGTAAACATATCCAGTTTATTTTACTTAATCATGTTAATGGCATGAATGAGACGTCCTGGCCTGTGACGTGACATGACCTGCGTAGCTTATATAAATATTCATTGCGTGCAGCTATTAAAATATCCCGGATGTAGATTTAAGGGCCTCTTTCTACACGGGCAAAATGGCGGATGAGTATGGAGAAATTTCTGAATGATTAAACCCGTTAACATCCTGTTTCATGTCCTCACTTCAAAGAAGCTGATATAGTTGAGATAAAGAAAAACTGCTTCTATTTGATATAGTGTACTTTTGTTGTATAAGCAAGTGGTTTTATAGGTAAATTTCAATCATATAATAGTAAAACTGTTGAAGTGTTGACATCCATACGTTCAGGTACATGTCAGATGAAAGCCACATGCTCAGCAACGCTCAGTCATAAGGCAAAATTTATTTGATAATTTTTAAGGGAGATTTTGGTGTTTTTACAAAAGTCATTAATGTACTTCTAAATTTTTGATGGTGAAGTATTTAAAAAACTAACCTCAGAACCTGGGATAAGAACATTAAGAATACCCCTGGTACTTATGCTAGGCTAGGGTCATGCTATTTAGCGTCAACGAGCATCAACAAAGCTTCAACAAATTATCCAAGCATATTTATGCAAAGATTCTATGTATTATATTTATCTGAAATGATATTTGAGTGTTGAAATTTGAGTGACAAAGTCGGCCTGTTAGTGCAGTCATGGCAGTCCAACCGGCCGCCATTTTGCTTTTGCGTGGACGGCAGAGGACAGACAGATGGCGGCCCCCATATATCGCAAAAAATTTTCATTTTCCTGTGAGAATCTGGAAGCAAATTTGGTGTTTCTCTTACACAGTGGCAAGTGTTAGAGTCTCTAAAATGTAATCAAACCACTTTTAAATCTGTATAACGTATTTTCAAGTTATTGACACTTGTTGACATGACCGCTAGGCTAGCCGGCCCAGGTTGGACATTGTCTTCATTTAGGCCTACACTAGACGACTGACCATGGAGATGGAAATAGATTAGGGGTGTGAAAATTCAGCTTTTTAGCTGATTTCAGCTATTTTTGTTTCGATGTTGACCCTGAATTTCAGCTTTTTTGTACACCTACTCTGTACAAAAGTATTGGAACTTTTACATTTCAGTTTTTGCTAGCTGATTTCAGCTTTAATTTTAAGTGTGCACTCGTACCCATGATAAAACTCATGTTTTATACACAGCCTTATCTGCGATTTCTTCACACCCAAAGCTCTTCCACGCATGTGTAAGAGGCGGTTAATTACTATTTATTTTGCGTATGTGTAAGTATACGTACTAGACAAACGTAGATCGTTCACGACTAAAAGCATGGAGTTGCGCTAAATTTCCTGCTAAATGTGTTGTTCGCAGGCGTGTTTAGTTATTTCAACACAGCAATTTATGGAATTCGTAGTACAAGGCACTTGTGAACGACATTTGAGCTGTCTTCTCCTGGTAAAAATGTGAGAAAAACTGTTGAAAAATATGTTGCATTGTAGGAGGACTTTTTATACCCTGGACGTCAGTCGCAATGCAACCTGGGCTAGGCGCAAGGCCTACTCATTGCCATTGACCATGTTGGCCATTTTTTTGAAATTTTTTAATATGTTGAACCTGAAAGATTTTTTTAAAAGGGGCAACAATATCATGACATTGGACTAGAGATGTAAAACTGATAGAGGGTTAAGTAACTAGAGAGCAGGTTCAAAAGAAGGCACCCTTTCCCAATTGACATTAAAAAGCAAGCATTTTTCCTTAAGCAGTTTAGGCCTAGGCTTATCCGGTGTCAGGTCAACTCGACTCTCGACCAACTCGACCGTGCAAACAGTGCAACAGGGACAGGGCATAGAAGGAATGCATTTTCCTAGTTCTGGATTGCGCGTGTAATTTGTTTTACTGTGCATGACGTGATCTGTGCCTGCGCACAGTGTGAAGACAGATTTTGGGGGTTTGTGAGTGCGTGCTTCTCATGTTGGGAAAATTATTTTTGAGTATCTCATTGGCACAAGTTCAATTATTGATTGCATTTCAGTTGATTTCGTGGGTTCACTGAGCCAAAATCAGCATCCATAATTTTCACGATCCGGAACCAATCCGATCATTATTTTTCCCCTTTTAATATCTATTTTTCAATCATGCAGTCGAGTTGGCAAAGAGTCGAGTTGGTTAATGGTGGAGTTGACTCAACTTTGAAGTCGAGTTGGTCAACAGACGAGTTGGTTCAACGGTCGAGTTTGTCGACGGTCGAGTTGGTCAGGAGTCGACTTGACTCAATTCGAGTTGGCAAACAGTCAAGTTGACCTACAACCCGCTTATCCTACCCCCAGAACTGTGGGGCCACACATCCGGCCCGTTCACACGAACCCCACAGAAAGCAAGCCATTGTCCCTCAGCCCTGTTGTTCAGTCCAACATCTGCCCAATGTCCAGAAGCCAGTTTGGTTTTCATGTTGGACTACACATACATAGGTCTATCATGACAATGCACAAAGTGACAAAAGCGTGACACATGTCTCAACAGAGAGCTTGGATGAGCAGACAACTTGTGTGCATGTGTGTTTTACAGGCACTTTGCTTGGAAAGAATTCTATTTATGGATGCCACCAGTTCTCTGCGGTGACCTATCAGCCATTTATAAGCAATAAAATTTCCCAAAGAGTCCCATTTACCGATGAAAATGTGGAGGTATTCAAAATAGAAACACTTCCAATATTTCAAACCAGTCTCATAGGGTTGATGCACCAAATGTCAAGCTGTGTCCATAGAAAAAAGAAACAGCTCCCTGACTGGGGTGAGATTTACCACTTCCCACACCAGCAGACTAGCGACTGTGCACCGTGGATAGTGCCCGAGGCCACTGTTCTTGCTGCATAGCCTTCGCAGCCTTGCTCTGCTCTGGTTTAGGTGGTATGTGCTACCTAGCAGGGGCCAATTTCATTGAGCTGCTTAAGCACAAAATTTGCTTAAGCGCAAAAGAAAACTTGCTTAAAAAACAAAGGTTAGCAGCTCAAAATCCATGTGATAGTCATGCTAACCAAAAGATATGTGAGTACAATTCCAAAACAATATGCATCACATGGAGTTTTGGCTGGTAAACTGATTTGTCAAGCAAGGTTTTTTCACGCTCTAGCAAATATTGTGCTTAAACAGCTCTATGAAATTGGCCCTACCTGTGCATGCTGCGTCAGGGGGCCCAAGTTGAGTCATAGTGAAAGGTGACACACGCGTATTTTGCCAAACACATTAATCTGCAATATGTATTAAATGCCCCACACTCTGTCATGTTCAACCTTGCATGGTCAGGTTGTTTCTGTGTCAAAGTCGATGTGTCGTAACTTACAACTTGGTAAACAGTTGCGTAGTCCCACTGGTTGAGCTGTCTTCACAGATGAGTTGTTCCCAGTGGAGTTAGCAAATGGTCCATTTAACTGACATCCATGGGGCAAACCCTTTTGTGCTGCATGCAACTATTGCTCAGGTGCAACCAAGCTGCAAGGATGTCTGACTGAGACTGACAAAGTACTTCTAAATGTTATGAATCCCAAGGCGATAATTTATGTTTTTTCCTTCTGTTCATGCCAGTGTTCCAGCAAAGCTGCCCACGCAACCCGAGACCCTCTTGAAAAAGAGGAGAAAGGCTCAGACTGAGAAGGCACGCCGGGCTCAGGTCCGACTTCTCAAAAAGAAGGTAAACACACTAGTCATTTGACGAAGTTGTTACACATCCCTCCCAAAGGAAGTTCAATTTTGATATTGTTAAGTTTCAACTGTATGAAGCAATTACAAATTAAGCAAAAGTGCTTCAAATGGAAGGATCCATCTGTCCGTTAAAAGAAAATTCCCATCATGTTCTTTCCAGAATTAAAGATTTAGGGTGCCAGGTTCTCAGTTTCCATCCTGAGACTGGGACTAGTTTTTCATCTTTTTGGTTTTAATTGCTACAGTAGTCAAGACTTAGGGCTTTTGTTTGCAGAGAAATGCTGTCAAAAGGAAGACAATCTTCAAGCGTGCTGAGCAGTACATCCAGGAATACAAGCGAAAGGAACGCGATGTCATCAGACTGAAGCGTGTGGCCAGGAAGCATAACAACTTCTATGTCCCGGACGAGCCTAAGCTTGGTTTCATCATCAGAATCCGTGGGTAAGGGATCGTTTGAGGAATATGATTTTACATGTAGCTCAGCTGTGGAGTTTTTGAACTTGAAATTTTGTAACCATGCATTTACATCTAGACTAAAGCTTTCAAGATTTTAAGCTGAAGTGTTAAATGAATACACGTATGAAGCCAAACTATCCTTCTAAATATTGAAAAGCTAAAAACACTGAAACCTGGTCATTTTGACTTAACACTTGCTATTAGTAGTTGAATTGTCATGTGTACTGTGAAAAAAAAAAGATCTAAATTATTTACAAATAATTGTCTTGAATGGATGGCAAAGACTCTCTAATCTTTTACATTAGCAATGCAACGTTAACCCTAACTGACCCCCGTCTATAAAATCAGATTTTTTAAGCGTTTGGTAGGATTTAGAAAGGTAAAGCTTAGCCACTATGATTTTGTGGGGCCGATGCCCTTGAAAAGTTTAAGTACAAAGAATGGAGCATTGGCTTCTTGGGCATTGGAGAGCATCGGAAGATTCAGGATAGCCTCTAGTCAGAATATCTTGGGAATTCTGGAATGAGTGATGAGTGATTGTCCTTGTCTCTGACAGTATCAACGGCGTCAGCCCCAGGGTGCGCAAGATCCTTCAACTGCTTCGACTGCGGCAGATCCACAATGGATCCTTCATCCGTCTCAACAAGGCCACCCTGCAGATGCTGCGACTGGTTGAACCATACATTGCCTGGGGGTGAGTGCAAGGAAGGAACTGGTTAGCTACACAGATAAGCAGAGATAACTGCTGAGCAAATTTATATACCAAGCATTAGCAGAGAACCAGTCCAAAACAGTATATTTTACACACTTTGGCTGGTAACCATTTTTTTGTGCTAAGATAATTTTGTTGACGTAATACAAATTACTTGCTTACAGCTTGAAATTTCAAGCCATGACCAAATAATTTTACAGATGTAATCATCGCAGAACTGTGAAATAAAACCCTGGTATTTCATTCAGGATTATCTGTTTGAGGTTAAGGCTCACCGTTCCTTGTCCTGTGTTTTTCCTTTTTACAGGTACCCAAATCTGAAGTCGGTACGTGAGCTCGTCTACAAGCGTGGTTATGGCAAGGTTCAAATGAGACGTGTGCCCATCACCTCTAATGAGATCATCGAAAAGTCACTAGGTACAACCAGTTCCAATTGTTAAACCCTTTTTCCCTTGCTTCTTAAAGATTTTGATGGATCTGGGAGGGTTTGAATTAAATACTGTTAAAACTGGAATTTAGTTTTGTAGTGCTGCAAAGCAGAAATTATAGCTCACCAGATTCGTTTGCCAAGCAAAATCAGCAGAGAACCAGTCATAAGAAGTACAGAATACATGGCATTTTGGCTGATAACCTGTTTTTACTAAGCAAGTCTTTTCTGTGCTGTAGCACATTTCTAACTAATGGTTTGATGACTCCTGATATCAGATTGTGACAGATAATGTTTTCTTGATATGACATCACATTCTCCATTTTCCTCATCTTTTCTCCAGGCAAGTACGGCATCATCTGCATGGAGGACCTCATCCATGAGATCTTCACTGTCGGCCCCAACTTCAAGAAGGCCAACAACTTCCTCTGGCCCTTCAAGCTCAGCAGCCCTCGTGGTGGCTACAGAAAGAAGGGAAACCACTTTGTGGAAGGGGGTGACTACGGCAACCGGGAGGACAAGATCAACGAGTTCATACGTAAAATGAACTAAATCCTACCCCTCCAATAAACTATCACACAACCCAGAAAGATGTTTCTCTCTGTCATTGAATAAGCCAGCAACTGAATACATCATTCAGTAGTTTTTTCGTCCTCTGAATTTAAACTATTTGATTGAAGAGCATACTTTCTGAGATTATAAAGCAGCGAAAACACGCATGATGGCATTTACTTTTTCAGAGTGCCCAAGACTTGAGCAAACAGAATCTCCAAAAAACTACAAACAAACGATGTATGCAAGATGATGCTCTGTAATCATTTGCCCAAATACAAAAATAAAACATTTCTAATGCAAAGATTATGACTGCAGTTGAGTTATTACCTGTGTTTTGTCTGTAGTAAATTTTACAAACAGGAAGTGATTGTAGGGGCCTTTCTTTAACCGAACTGTGGAAGGCTTCGAGTATTATTTGAGTGTTTCCAGAGTGGAGAATTTTCTTAGTGATGTGATCATGATCTCTGACTAGAGTACATCGTCACGATATGTTTAGTTATTACTGTCGATGTTCCGAAATATCAGCTTTTCAAATACCCAGGGTTTTGATGGTTTCTAACATCTGTTCAGTATTATTTATAAATACACATTAAAAAAAAACGAGTTTTAAAGCGCCTTATGGATTGTGCTATGTTTTGACATTTAGGAACCGATCCGGGAAAAATCCCCAAAGAGTTACAGTTCAGAATATCCGACTTTGAATTTGGAAATAGTATTCTAACATTCTCAAACTAAATCAGTCTTACTCTGCTCGGTATTCAGACAAGTTCTGGTTTCCAAATTACCAGATTTAGGGGCAGTAAGAATGCACTTAAACATTTACTAACATCCTGAAACCCTGATAGCAATCGTTCATCCCCGATTTTATTTGGACAGGTCCCAGGTGATCAACATCACTCGCCACGCGTTAGCTGGATTTCTAATTCTTCACTTCCCGGGACCCTCGTGTCAACCCCAACATACTAACCAAAATGACTTCTTCTTGACACACTTTTCTTGCTACCCAAAATAGTTGGCAGGGTAAATGGCTCTTATCAGTAAGAATCTAGAGGCATTGGCTTCTTCAGTTCTGATTATTTCAGACACTGAGGTCTCCTTTCAGGGAGTAGGAGGGATATTTTTGCTCTTGACCTAAGCAAATGCTGAATGTTTTTTCCAATCCATCTCCAATCGTATTTCCTGTTCTTGACACTGCTCGTCAGAATGCTGATGTATTTATCTCCAAACCTTGAATTTGTTTTTCTCAAGCGACCAGAGGTAGAGTTACTCCCAGCTATGCACTGGCGGTAAATTTGAACGGTCTGGTATACAACTGATTCTCGAGGTACAACTTGCACATTTTAATCGCAAAAAGCCATTGCCAAAAAGCCAAAAAGCGCTCTACTGAATAAAATGTACCTGAACTTACACTGCAGACTGAAAACTTTTCCACTGTGTGCAAAGTGGACCAGGTGAATTTTTCAGAGTCTCTCATTAGAGAGATGTTTGCCTCTTAAAGAAGAATTGGTAACTATGCCAACCGGGCTTCTTTGATACATTTGTTCACATTGCAGGTGTTTTACACACGACCGTGCTACCTCGATGCGACAGATTTGGTATGACGAATTTCAGAGTCCCAAAGCTGGTAAAATCTTTGACTTTTTTTTTTAGAATTTGTAAGGTAAAATCAATCGGGAACCAGCTAAAACTTTACCCAAGGCGTGTCAGTTGGAAATTTGCTTTGCAGTTAGTTTGAAATGCCTGCAGATTTTCTTTAATCGTCTTCAAGTAAAATCGGTGGTCTGATGTAAGGAATAAAGGGCACAGTTTCCTCCTGTTTGTTTACGTCTAGGGGCCAACGTGACCAGAAGTACCCCGTCAGCTCCATTTAAAGGGCGTAAGGGTAGGGTCATTGGGATTTTAGGGGAAATTGAGGCAGTCATCCCCCTCTATCTACCCTGGGTCACGGCTGGTTGACATTTGGAGTTTCCCTGGGAAGAACGATTAGGGAATATGTTAACCCTCCCTGCCCCCTAAAAAAAAAAAAAACATTTTTGTCAAGCGAAGGAACCATACTATCCAGTTGATACATTGTTTAAATCCTAAAACCTTAAGCCTTTCTCAAATGCATCCCGTTTTCCAAAATTTGCCACGTTCAGGATCGTAGAACCCAGCACTATCACTTTGCAATGTCTGTCTTGTTTGTTTGTTTTTTTTTTTGTTTTTTGCACAAAATGTTTGCCAACATGTTTAATTAACGAATGTTTCACAGTTCTGGGGTGATTTCTTTTGGGATTCAAAAAGATGTGCCGCAAAAAGGGCTTTGTGATGGAAGTGATGACTAGCTTTGTAGGAGTATGATGTAATTACCAACACATTCTGTCACATGCTTTGCGGTCAAAAGGGTAACAACATCCTCAAGCCTAATCGGTCGTTGTATAATCTTGTCAAAGAAACAGTAGACTGGGATATCCTTTTTGGAATTACAGTGTAACTTGAATGTAACTATAAAGCCTTATACTTACACCTTACCAGTATCCTTCAAAGTGGTTAGCACCCATGCAGGGTGGGAATGCCATTGTCCATTTAGTACTTATGTCATCTTGATACTGGGTTCTACGCTGATGGCTGATGTGTTCACCGCTGTCCATTTTTAGCGAGACTCATTTCATCAAGAAGAGAATCGGTTATGTCGGCTAAATTTATGAGAACCACCTAGTCGAAGTAAATATTTTGACGTGAAACATTTCTTGTCAGGCCTATTTTAACTTGCAATGGGGATATTAACGAAGAGTCAAGGTTGAGAAAAGTGACTACAGTCACTTTTATATCGAAGTGTAATGGTCTGAATGCCAGCTCTGTTCTAAAACCATACTTTAGTAAGCAATACCTTTTTGTTGGGTCAAAGGAGAGCCTTAGAAATAGGTTCTAAACAGCCCAATTGGGTGTAAAAACAGACCTTCTCTGTATGTATGTTAACGCGTGTCCCGTCAGATTGAAACGGACGACTAGCGTGAACTATAAGACCTTAAGACCACGTCTGAGAATAATTACTCACGGCTAATCCGAGGTGTCTAACTCTTGATCTCAGCCTTATTCCAGACAGGGAGGATTTACCCTACGGCTGTCGGACACTGCCTGCCAGGGGTAGATTTGAGGCAGTTCTATATAGCAAATCGCGGTGAGACTTGACGTTTTGCCCGCGTTCTGTCAATGCACGCATGCTCTTTTCCCTCCCGAAGATTGTTTTAACTGGGATCCACATTTGAAGTTTTAAACACCACGCAAAAAGAGACGGCTACTAAACTCCAAAGACGCTCATCCTGTTTACTCTGAGAAGAAAGCAAAAGATATCACTGCACTTGTTCTCTGTCCTCATCGAGAGGATTCTGTTGCCTGTTTGGGTGGACTTTGTTGAAGAATCTGGAGGCCTAATACTGCGGGTAGTGAATGGACTAAGGGCCTATCTTCTTTCCGTCAAAGTCCCCGCGAATACAATCGGCACAAAACCGCAGAACTGCCCAAAAGTTGTCCACTCATGATCTGTGATCGCTGACCCAGTGCCTTAACACCAACAGGAAATAGGCAACGTTATCACTCTGTTCCCTTTAGCATCTTGTCTGAACGATATTCAGTGGCGTAAATCTGTGTTGGAAATGGGAGGTGGGGATGGGGAAAGGTAGGGGATGACTCGCCCGGCCATGAATTTGACAAGGGGGAGGGTATACCACATACACTATACAGGGGACGATGTTAATGAAAAGGATGTATATCTGTGACGTGTATCAAATTCATGCAGAATCTTACATCAGAATGGTATATTTATGGCTTTTTAAAATTGCTTTCCCTTTTTAGTGATATTGAAAACATTTAAGTCTTTGGGAAATCTTGAAAATTCTTCACTGTTAGCTTTAATGTTTTTGCTCATCACCGTAGTGGGGGGGGGGGATAATTCAATAGCCCATCCCTTCACCCCAAAAGTGGGGGAATATATACCCCCTCCCCCGGATTTACGTCCATGACGATATTGCGAGTGGACAATGCTTGGAAAATACCGTGCGAAACATGAAGCTAGCCCCCCATGCACGTTTTCGTCGGCGCACACAGCACGCGCGCACTTTGTGGTTGATTGCAAGACGTCGCATGTGCATTATATGAATGCCTCTTTCCAAAGAATATGCAGAGGATCCAGACTATCCGAAAAACTTTCAAAACAGTTGTTACCCAATTGATCCTCTTCAACTGTATCTTGGACTGTTTTATGGTATTTCCCAGCTAGAAGTTCTACAACGAAACTAAACCACCGATTATTGATACAAGAGCAGTGAAATCCATCTTTCATCGGAATAGTGGTTGTGATGGTTTGGAGTTCATCGCTTGAGGATGCGCCTCGTTAAGTCTCGACTCAATTAAAGATCGCTGAAGGCATAACTTTTGGAAACGAACGACTTCCGACAACAACCACTACTTTCAAACAAAAAACACAGACTACTGTAACCATGTTGGGAATATCAAACTGGTATAGAAATGCATAGCGGTTTGCCAAAATTAAAGTCAATTAAGTTATGCAACTATGAGCATAGAGCAAGGAACATGAGTGACAGCATAATGTCAATCGAGCATTTGAATTCCAAGTGAATAGGTCACATTAGGGTCACCTCCAACTCTGGCCTGGATCAAATAGGTTGAGCGTGAATTCGGGACTATAGGGGCTTTCGTTGTGCCCTTCTTTGCAAGGGATGCTGCTAGTGGTGAACTTGCTAATTGAACCTGGAAACTAAGGGCAAGCCGCACGAGGCACGAAATACGGGTCATTTGACACCACAGGTACCGGTGTTGATGATGATATAGGGGACTGAGACCATGCACAGTCCCTCCTACTTTATAGGCCAACCCACCCCACCCAATGCCCACCCACCCCTCAACTCAAAGCTATGCCTGTCATGCTTTATCGCAGCTTGGTACTGTGATGTAAACTAAATTGATTTAGCATAGATTAGGGTTCTCAGTTTATATAAGGCAAACGGGCGTGGCCGCGTAAGGCAGTGGTCATCAGCCTGTAATCGATCGAGGCACGTCTCGTTGTGATGTGTGGGACAAGTTTTGTTGAATTAAATTATGTTTGGTTCGTTGATAGTATATTTCGTTTCATTAGACTTCTTTGAATCGTGTAGTTGTCACATTCCCGGAGCAGATTGACCCTCATAAGAGTACACCTAGGTCCGGTTATAACCTTTTGACAGTGGTTGATATCATTGCCACCGACGATTCAAAAAAATCTTAAGCCGAACCTCTACTTCACCTCTCTCCCTCCCCCCCAAAAAATATCGGCTTTAAAAATTCTGCTGGCGCTAGTCTTTATCATTTCTCTTCATGGCGTGTGTCAGTCAGATAAACCGTACGATTTACGTCACTGCTGTGACGCACGAGACACGAGTAAATTGATAGCACATTACTCATCCCCGAGTTAGTGTCTAGGAGCATCTTGAGACCTCTGTATCTAAAGACACATTTTATTTTGTATTCAGAGCGGAGCTTCGCTGTGATCATAATTGTTAATAATCCTTTAGTCTCGAGAGAAAACCAGCCTGTCTATGGCGGCTCCAGGCTGGCAATGATTTCGTTTTCCACGAAAGTTTTCTACCGATGGACTAGAGTCACAGTCGGAAATCAAATTATCTCGATTTCTTTTCTATAGTGGTAACAGAGTTTTGCTTTGTGTAGGGAAGAATTTGTTTGAAAAAAGAAGGTATATGTCCATCCAATTTCAGGAATTCACAAGAACTTGATGTTATTGATGACTTTGAATTTTTAAGTTACAAAGAGCTGGATGTAGAAAGTCTTGAGCAATGGTGGATATCGGTTTATTTCAAAAGTTCTGTCTTAATTAATGACTTAATGACTGGCTATGGCTGAGTTCAACGCAACGTCTCTATGATAAATGGCTATTATCGGCCGTTGCCGTTAAGTCAGACGCGATCCATGTTGTATCTTGGTTTGATTAACATTTTCGTGGATTTCTATGAATAAAATGAAAACCCTGTCAAGTGATATTTTCTTATACCCAATATCTGAAATTTCTTTTTAGGCTAAAAAAAACAAGTCGGTCTCTGGTCACCGCGCGCGTCGATTTTGAACGTGCGCATCACTTTTTTTCCCCATTTTTTCTCAAAATGTTCAAAACAGCGCCCTCTATTTCCGCACCGCCTGAATGTTCGCGAGTAGACTGATTCCCGGCCAAAAGTCCATAAGTCAGAAGGGCAATTTGTTCAAGGAACCAGACTAATTCGTGGGCAGCTCG
>NW_019091487.1:491539-577398 GCF_001949145.1 Acanthaster planci | reverse complement strand
GTCAGAAATTCTCACTTGAATTAGTGGTCTGCACCCTTAATGTTGATGTCGAGCTCACGCAGTAGACCATGGGTAGGTTACAAAGTTGCAGCCAGCTGATCAACAACAATGGCGGCATGACGTGCGAGTACTAGCCTTTGCTCTTTGATTACATTTGCGTGTCCGTTGCCAGTCCGAAAAAGCCACCCCACCCCACCCCCCCAAAAAAACTGTATTGCTGCAGTCAATTCTGGAACTTTGGTCTGACCAGAGGCCGAGTATTTTATTTATTTTTCGGCCTTTGCCTCAACCGTCTATTCCTTCCTCCGTGGTTTGAGAGACTCGCTAGGGATCATCAAACTTGTACAACCATCAATTCTTTGGAAACTGACAGACAGATTTGTCCCAAGGTGTCAACCATAATCCTTCCCCTGCCCGGCGGAATCTATGTTGGGATCCTATCTTGGGCACGGTTTCCTTAACGCATGTGGAAATGCACTAATTGAAACCAGTGCCATGCGACTTGGGAATCTCTTTCGAGCTCATTTACTACTACCCAGCGGCACCAAGTTGTTAAATATCCGGTGGTCATAATTGTCAATCGCAGTCGGACAGCATTGTCTATCATCCAGTCCACTTGCCCTTTGTTCTGAATCTGCTGCGGGAAATTAATTGTTAGGTAATCCTTTTGTTTAGATTATATGTTCTTGTAATGACGTATGACCACTTGATATCTGCCTAAATACTAAGACAGTTGTTACATAAGTAAAAGCCACAATGTTTGGACGAGCTGAAATGCCAAACGGTTATACTCGGAAGATGTCTCAGGTGAATCTTCGATGTCGACCGCAATTAACTTGACAGAAGTTTCAACATCACAGGCGCTGCAGACAAAAAATGGAGCTAATTATAAAGTTAAACTTAAAGCGTTGGCTCTGTCCTCAAAATTGGCAGGAAATTTTGCTCTGGTTTACAGGCATCGAGCTTTTACAGCCTTGCCCTTTTCCAGCCCCTTCAGTGACCTTTAAGCGAGCTAATCTTCTTGAGACCCGACAAACGATGAACGTCTTCAAGGGTTGGAATCATTGACGTTGTAAGGGGGCCCGAAAAAAATAATAAACGGGGAAAGCAAAAAGAAATGGAAAAAAAATGAATGGGGACAGAAACCCCCACTTTGCTAAGTACAAAAACCTCGAAAGTTGAACCCCCCATCCTGCTATAATGGTCTATCAGTTCGTTGCTGATAAGTGCTTGCCTCCTCCCTCCGGAAAACATTTGGGCGCCGCCCATGGTTGGGATGGAGGATGAATCGAAGTCCGACTTTAGTACAGTGTATCACGCTACTATTTGTATGAGAGGTGTCGGTTGTTGCAGCTTCTGCCATGTGTGGTTTTGCGTTTTGGGATGCACTGGCACAAGTGCAGTCATATAAGGCATCATCATCATAAATACCCTAGCGCTGGTCACCTGTGATTGGTGGAATTTATGCTCGACGGAACCAGTTCAAGCTTCTAAAACAAATTCGACATTCGTAGCTGTTAGTCTGGTAGCAATCATAAGCTCAACGATTTCGTGGGCATGCGTGTCTTAATTGCCTACAGGGGCCCTAGCCAAGATGGCGCTGCTCACTTAGTGAAGGTTGACTCTGTTCTGTCTCATCTGCGAGGATTCCCAGACAGCCGTGGCGTCTCCTTGAAGACCTTTTGCCCTCCTATCTACTCACATCTGGCCACCTGGCCTGTTAAGCCATCGCGAGCTCTAACGAGATGACAACAAGTGAACCACAGCGTTGAACATGGCATGGCCTCTGCTTCCTGGAGACACGCAAAATGCGCTTTCCTACCCCTCCTGAAGTTAACTGCATCCAGTAGGCCGGATGTTATTAAAGAATCTGCGGTGGTCATGCTATTTCGGAAACTTTACGTATATAGACGAGAGCGCCACCATTCGAGATCTTTCTCATTCGAGGCTTGATTCCTTATGTTTGGCTAAGATTGGCTGCTTGCATTTGGTGCAATTAATTTACGAACTTTGAAAAGCGTGCCGAACTCAGGACAAGCGCAGTGATGATGAATCGGTCCCTTTCCAGCCTGTGATTCTGACATTTTGAGATGCCGATCGAGTGTAGTTGAGATTAAAATCATATCCCTGATTAAGCAGTGAAGAAACCACTTGCGAATCGCAGATGCCCAGTTCCTCCTGCTCAGAATAAGATACACTTGGTGTAGGGCCTAGCCTCTAAAAGCCACGCACGACCCACTTTGGGTTTGGCTAACAACCAATTTGCCATGAGAACTGCTCTCGGGATATCGACGAAGTGAAAGTGACAAGTTAATCCTCGAAAGATTTCAGCACGCGGATGAAACTCGAGTACTGCCCAGAGGAAAAGTTCCACGGTGTTTTGCCCGGTCACCGCCCGGTTTACCCAGCCTTTATACCATCGCCTTCCACTGACCCGTAGCAGATACCGCGGTTGCCTCATAGGCCTACTTCCCAGCATCGCTTGGAGTTATAAGTGTTGGCCCGGCGCTGGATCACAATAACAGTACATGTATACTCTTGACGTTGCCATTATGACTTGGGATCTGACCACATTGATCGGGGTGTCCCATCCATGAAGGACTGTTACTGTTCAGCTTGCACTTGTCACTGGCCTCACTGTTGTTACGAACGTCAGGGAAATCATTCCTTCAATCAAGTGGTATGTTACTTATGTAACGTTGTCTCATCGATTGGATATCTATTTTAGTTTGACGGAAACAGGTTATTGCTTCATTATAACGAGGCAAGTCATGCAGTCAGTTACCACACAATTCACCGGCAGTTAAATTGTCAATATTTGCCAAAGCAGATTTTACTACAGATGACATGGTAATGGGGTATACTCACTTGACATTTCTTTCTGAATTGCGGAATTATCTCACTGGGGAGCTATCTTTACATCTACTACAGTTTAAAGGATATACACTCTGAATTTCTTAGCAGTGTAGTTTTGTTTTCAAATATTTATCCCGTCGTTACGAAAATCTTTCTTAGGTCCAGTAAATCACGGTCATAAGAGAAGGATGCTCATTTGGGCCTTGTTTTATCCCTCCTGATCCGTCGAGCAATAATTTGTTAGAACAATGAGCTGTGCCTTTCTTATATTACAATACCTGCATTTAGACAGCCCTGGATCAGAATTGCAAGTAAGGAAACAAGTTTCATGAGTATATATCAGTTTTTTGTTTTTGTTTGTTTATTGGCAAAAAGTCTTCTTTCTCTTAAACGTATTTCCCCGAAATCTTCATGGTGAATATATACTACAAGAATTTTTTTATATCAGGGAATGGTTTTTAGTTTTCTCCCTGTGTTTAGAATTGTTTATTTACAGCGCCCAGTTAGCTTTTCGAAACTGCAGAAAGACTGTTGACGCTTCGTGAAAGATCAGAACATCAAGTAACGTCTTTGACACAAAGACCAGCACTCACGCTCTTACAGTTTTGCTAAGTTTCACTTTGGCTTTCCATTGTGGTTTCTGTAAGTTGACCTACTTGCTTGTGTAAAGTCGTTGCTGCGTGTGCCCAAGTTCTTCGTCGATGCATTTATAATTTCTCTTCCCGTTGTTACGTCCTTCGGGATTGAAGTTGTGTAGGATTTACTCTTGTCCCTCCAAGAACGTGACCGGATATTAATTTTAAATCAATTAAAAAATAAAGGTAAAGAATGCATCGAACCATCGTCTTAGACCTATATCTCCTCGTGGGCGTAGGAAACATAAATAGTTTTTTTTTAGTCCATGAAGTGATATTTTAGGTTCAAGGATAATGACTATGTTGCTCATACCCCCTCATTCATTGCAGATGTGTTGATCAATCAAATCTTCATCCTATCACTTGATGAAATTTCTCCTTTATATTTTAGATAAAATGGGGAGAGGGTACCTCGTAATGCATGATAGCGAAATCATTTTGCCGTTCACAGAATTGTTTCAAGTTTTGGTAGCACAGACACGAGCAGGAATTTGGCATTTTTAAAGGCAGCGTTTGCACCCAGTGTTATCGCAGAGAAACTCTGACGTTGCAAAGTTCTGGACACGCTGAACTAGAAATCCCTCGAGTAGAGGGGCAGGGCTTATGCTATTACGGAGTGATCCACATAACAGACTGATTGCTGATATGGTGCATGAGCGCCTCAAGTCCCTGACGATTGATCGTCTAATGCGAATTAAGGTCCAGTGGACAGTCCACTTGAGGCAGTGGTCGAAACTTTAGTTTCTCAGAAGGATTTCTTTGCTTGTCATCTCTCTGATAGTGATCTACACTTGAGGCAAAAGATTATTTTCGAAATTGTACGGAATAACAACGATTCGTTAAACCAAGTTGAAGTAATGAGTAATGACGAACCTAGCAGTGCATTATTATTGAATGCATACCCGTACACTATGATTTGGATACATGTATGTTATTCGCAGTTGGCTTATAACTCAGTCAGTGTTTCCATTTGTATTTCAAGGTCTTAAACTATCTACCAAAAATTAATGTTTGCATTTTGTAATTGACAATAGATTTATGTTTGAATAATTTTACTTTTTGTGATACAGAGATCGTTGCTCAGGGCTCAAGATGCACGGACTGATGCTGAATTGCACCCACGTGATCATCTTACTGATGGCTGGACTAGTTGCCATGTCTGATGGTAACCAAGGCAAGGAGAAACTTGGCGTAAAATACACCCGTGGAGTGGACTGCCGTTTCATCTCCTCGTCATTGAAATATGTCTGCGCCCAGGGAGTGGGCATCACCGAGATTCCGTCGCCGTGCTGCGTCTCAAATGTTCGGTACCTGGAGCTAGTTGGGAACCCGGTGACGGTCCTCCACAAAAAGGAGTTCAGCAGGCGATTCTCAAGTCTCCATGGGATGGACCTGAGGAACAATCAGATCAGCCATATCCAGCATGGAGCGTTTGCTGGACTCCGGAGACTCCAAATTCTGGATCTGAGCGGGAACAGGCTGACTAGCCTTTCGGATGGAGTGTTTAAGGGCTTGAGCTCACTGACAACTTTACATCTTGGCGGGAACGGAATGGTCAGTATGTCGCAAGAAGCGTTCCGCGGCCTACACTCACTAAGTCTTTTGAGACTTGAAAACAACAACCTCCAGGAGATCCAAGAGGAGGCCTTCGAGCCATTAGAGAGGCTCCTCAGCCTCTATTTAGACGGGAACCAGATAAGCCAGTTAGACTCTGAGAGCTTTAGCGGACTGCGCCGCTTGCAGACATTGTCGCTGGCGAGTAATCAATTGCAGACGACCCCGGATATTCTTAGGAAGCTTCCTGAACTGGTAGAGTTAGTGTTGAGCAGCAATCCACTCATATGCGATTGCAGACTTGTGTTTCTCCAGGACTGGCTTGCTGGACACAACAGTGGGCAAAGCAGAGACACTGTTCGATGTTCCTCTCCTCCACTATTTCGTGGATATAAACTGAGATCAATCAGTCCAAGGTTGTTGTGCCAAACTGTGTACCACCAGCCAAACACGAATGGAGGTCCGACTTCGTATGACTCCCCTGTATATGATGGGAGCATTTTCAGCCCAGCATCGGTCAATGACCAGGAGCAAGGCGATTCTTTCCAATCGGTCATCATTGATGTTTCTGCAGGTGTCGATACGACACTACGCCAAACCACTGCGCCGACATTCGCTAGTGCGAGATTTGACAAAGTGTTTTTTGAGGACGTATCGGGCTCCGATCACGCAGCACCTGCAGAACCATCAACAAGGCCCAACTGGGAACCAGGAATACCCATGTATCCTGGACATAGGCCTCCCAAAGCAACCACCGTCCCGGTAGTTGTAACCACACCAACGTACGATTCAGGACGCCCTGGGTTGGATCCACCGAATCATAGACCAGGTACTGCCCCCGCTATTCCCAACGGCAGACCCACGGCAGCTAACCCAAATCCTGCTGGGCAGAATCCTTCAGGGCCTAGGCCTCCCGAGAGGCCTCCGCCGAACGAACCCCCCAGACCAACGTCTGGATATGATGGGACAAATCAAGATTCAAACAATGTAGGAAATACAGGGGTTGAGCAAGGAAGATATAACTCAGACCAGCCAACTCTGAGCTCCGGAGAGCCAAGCATCAATCCCAGCGGATCGTCGCATCCAAACGATACAGCACACATTCCAAATGTTACGTCACCAGATCTGTCTAGAAATGAAACAGATCCTCCAAACATCCAACCTACAGATTCTGCGAGTTTGACAATTCCAGTTGTGACTTACAACACTTCCATGATTACCGAGCTTCCAGATGCAGATGGACCAGGCATTGATTCAGGGACGGACAGTAATGGCTCCTCCAGTGTGCAGACGCCGAACGCCCCTCTCGTTGTTTACGGCGTGGAGGGCCAGAGCGTCGTGCTACATTGCGGAACCGATGATTTGGATCCTCATTCCCGGGTAAGGTGGTTACATCCCAACGGTCAACCCGTCACGGGGCTCAACAGCCGCTTCGAGTTGAAACGGGACGGTTCTTTGCGAATCCACCCTCTGCGAATCAGTGACACGGGCAGCTACCGCTGTATTGTTAGAAACATGGCAAGTTCGAGGGTGATACTGGTCCGTCTGCGGACAGCCTGTCCCTGTGCGGATGCCGCATCTTCTGATGGCCGCTTTTATGAGGAGTTGTCCCCAGAGCTCTTTCCAGTTCCTCCATACTCCTGCAGTTGGACCCCGTTGGTAATCGCGGTGGTTACCACCTTCCAAGGAACCGTTGTGGCTTGTGCTCTTGTGTTCTGCATTTGGTACACGCGCTGCTACCGCAGGAAGACATTCACAATTCGCGTCCAAGAGGCGGAAAAACGAGACAGTAAGAGGCTCAGAAACAGTGACATGTCTGTTCTAAGACGTTGCTCCAATTCTACCATCACGTCTCGCAATGACTCCTCCAGGGACATCAGTTTCGAGCAGGGATCGTTCCACCCTTCCGATTCGCTGACAACTGTGTCACCCAGAACAAGTCACACCCTCAGTGACTACATGAATGCTTACGTGACGCAACAGATGCGTCGGCAGTACCACATGCGACTGCCAGTACCAGACTATGTTGATTTGGACCCCAATTCCCGGGACCCTCACGAGACTTTGTACTCGAGTCTTCGGGGACGAGATTTCAGCAACAGGAGAAGGCGGATTGTCACTCAGTGAACTATTTGTATCCTTTAAGTTCCATCAGTGTGAAAACATGACATCTGCCATGGAGTGTTGTCTCGGCAATACATCCTCGCCAATGGGGAAAAAGCTGCAAAATTGATGCTGTACATCGGGCCAACATTACGTAGCACCATTTTCCCAAAGACTGCACACAGGCTTTTGGTAGCACCATGATGTACATCACACCACGTGATCGTTTGATTATTGAAGACCGTTGATCTTCATCAATGGTCATTTTGTGCTGCATTCATGTTCTTGTGTGAACTTTGTTACAGGAAGCACAATCACACACAGTGACATTATGCGCACGGGTACATTTTCTTGAGTGATTTCCAAACTCGATAGCCCGGAGGGGACTTTTATAAACAAAAGTAGCACACTAATTAAGAACTCTTTTTTCAACATTCCATTTTATTTTTTGTGATAAAATAACTTTAATCCATCTGATATTAGATTGGAAACGGTTTTCCGTACAAGCAGGAAATTTCCTGTTTGACTTACAACGGCGTGTTGAATGTCTTGGTGATCCACGAACAGGTAGAGCGTGTTGCACGTCTATTTACATTAAACATCCGAGACTAGGTTTTTTTTGGCGGGAACACCACCCAAAATCGGAAGGTTGGATCAACAGCCTAGTTCCTAACAACTTGGGCGTTTCAAAGCTTGTAGTCTCCTCCCGTTACACAGCGAGGAGGGAATGTTGTAAGGATGAACTGTTTTTAACATTTCTGGTATCAGCCATTTTCATATCAGAGTGTAAATTTTTGCATGAGATTTGAAGAGCACTCCAAATCATAATTTGAGTTAAGACAGAAAATAAAAGCTCAGATCAAGTAAGAAACAACAGTATTACAGCGACGAGAGATCGCTTGCCAATGATAATGTAGTCCATTTTAATGTTCTACTGCTCATGTGCAAAGTGATACATTTCAAAGTCAGCACAGGAGCAAGGTGAGCACACATGGACGGCGGCAAAGGAACATGATTCACTCGCTGACATTAAAATAACTTTACCCAAAGGTTAAAGGAGACCATGGGCTAAAGGAACAGAAGACGCAAAATATAAATTACATGCCGTAATTTAGTCCGTGATGATGATTCTATAAAGATCATCTGCAGCTGGGCTTCAAAACTGCCTACGTGGATTATTAGAGGGGTTTATTCAAAGTAACCCAAATAAACCACTTTGCTGTCAGGGTCAGTTGGTCGACCACTGAACAAAATCATTTCCTTGCCATAAAAACGGATGGTAAGGCATCAGTGAGATAGACCTTTTGGGAACAAATTTTTCCCAACAACCCCTAAGGGCAGGTTCATTGAGGTGATAGAATGAACTATACTACGCACGTTTGCTGCCAAAATTGACCACTTGTGTGAACTGGAGCCCCCCCCTGAAGTGGACAGAAGTTGGGCAGAGGAGGGAGGCTTCCTTGTCTGCCAGCTCTTTGGGTAGCAAGGCAAATTACGTAAGGGAAACAGCAGACTTCGAAACCCTAAGAGAGGTCCTCGGTAGATTCCGGTCATCACAGTTCAGTGATACTGTCAACTTGTAATCTGAATAAGTCGTTTTTGAAAGCATACATCAGGTTTAATATTAAATTTATTAAATCAGTGAATTAGTTAGGATTATTGACTTTTCAAGCAGGGGCAAGATAGAAACGGCACTACACCTTGATCTTTGGGGGATGAAGGTTATCTGTGTATAGGATGGACAGCTGTTTTTTAGGTCCCCCCCTAAAAAAAAATGCCTCCCCACCCAAGACGGGAAACTCCTCTGGAAATTGCCTTCATTTTGGGCTACTCTGTGCACAAGGCAATAAGCCTGTAACAAACCGACATACATATTCTGAAATTGGTCAGCGTATTGGCAATATTAAAGGTAGACACTCATGTTTGACGCCGTTGCTCCCCAAATTTGCTCTACAGAGAATTACATAATTACAAAGTCTTTTGCAAAGATGTTAACAAGATTTTAAAAATATTAATGAGCTGAGGCAAATCCGTTTGTGCTATGATTTAAGGAACTGTGAAGTTGATGAAGCTTTGTATTAGATCAGTTACGGAATAACATTGAATAAAATTGAATAAAATTATTTGCAATTCATACGTCCCCCTTTCAAGTTTCAGCTCTTTATTGAGAAAACAGACGATTAAATTTAAATAAGGGAAAAGTAATTGACGCTGGGAAATTCTGTTATTTCTGAGACAACTGACTGGGTTTTTCAGCTTCGCCGACCCCGAGATGTTTGCCCCGCAATCTGTCTAGAAATAGTGGACATGAAAATGGGTTGTTAGAAGATGGCACCCTTTGATTATATTCATAAAGTCTCAGGGCACATTTGAATATTTTCCCTCTCCACTGAGTGGATTGTTCTCGGTGACGTCATCATATTGGGTCACAGAATGAGTCACTCGCTGGGTCAATACCCATAAGTCACCGGGGCGTCCCAATGGGAATGCCATGGGAATGTGTGATGTCACAGAAACGGAAATGTGATTTTCCAATAAGTTCCGTTGAAATGTCAACGAGTCCATTGTGAAGAGAGGGAAATATAGGCCTGTTGCTGTTCATTAGTTATTTTGATAAAACTAGGCCTGTGCGCTCGATTTTGCACTGAAGGGGAAAGGGTGATTATAGCTCCTACGTCTTTGACGCTGATTCATAACTTGAGGGTGCAAGATTGGACAAGATTGAAAATTGTTTTAAAAACAGTCCATGTTAAGCGACCGGTCACAGCCCTATGAGTACAAAATTCAGCATAAAAATATTGGTAATTATAACTGAATTCAAAACTCTACGACCACTGTTAAATCTGTAGATGTCGGCTGCAGGATTGCAATGCTGTATAGGCGTGTTCATCTGATCCGAATCTGAGCTAAGCCGAGTCAATGAAGGCACGAGTTCGGGCCAAACCGAGTCAATCAAGGCCCGAGTCTGAGTCCATGTTTGTCCGAGTCCGTCTCAAGTCCGAGTCCGAATTGTCAAGTCCAAGCCAATTCCAGCGTCTAGGTGTGAAGTTTTCATAGCGGAACACCGGTGTACTAAAACTTGATGTCAATTTTAGACTGTTCGAAAGTGTTCAACTGTCTAAGGATCTGAAAATAATGAACAATCCTCTATGCATTAAGATTTATAGGCGTTTCTACATTCATAAATTATGGAAATGTTCTCAGTATCGACCAAGTCTGTATGAAAGAGTTACATGATATCACTCCGTGGTATTACTGATGATGATGATGAGTATGTAAATGATATGGGTATGTAAATGAGTATGAATATGTAAATTGTATGAGTATGTAAATGATATGACTATGTAAATGAGTATGTAAATGCTTCACTCAGAACCTGTTGACGCTGTGCGGACCTTGCAACTGTCCAGTCGGTAACTTGCTATGCTCGTGATGATTCTACACCAAAATTAGGATATCTAAAAAGGGTTTCGTGTTAAAGAATTAAACAAAAATTTGTAGACAAGAGATGGAAAACAGATTTTTAAAACAAATTCTCAATTTTTAATACGGTGTCAAAAAGACTTGATTCGAGTCTGACGAGCAGTCCGAGTCAGCCACTAGCCCGGAATCCAAGCCAAACCGATTCCAAAACGGCCCAAGTCCCAGCCGAGTTACGAATTTAAAAAAAAAGACTCGAGTGCGGACTCGAGTCCTCTTTCACTGCAGGATTGCAACTGAGAGCGGTGGTGTCATGTCTGATAAATTTCATTGCATGTGTTGGCAATCTGCTCAGTATGGCGTCTATGTCCCAAAGCCCATAAGTAGTGAAGAGAGCACTTAAGGTGCATTCTACTTAATCACTAGATTTCTGCACGTGAGCTCATTAAAGTTTGTGATCCTCGTACGGATTATTAGCAACAAGAGATGCCATTATCGGGACAGATCACAGAGATATTTCTATAAATCTTGAATTTGGGACTTGTGGCTCCTAAATTGGGGTATTTCGTTCACAAAACCTTAAACCTATGGGCCTATTATGAGATTAATAAGAAAACTGAACTTGTGGTCATAATCTTGAATTTCCAGTGAAACACGCGAGGCCAACTTGTCCTTGAGAGTCGCCAGGCGACGCTATTTCTATCCAATTTTGCCACAGACATTTGCACTGTTTGGCGTAATGTAGGGCGCCCTTCTCAGACTCAAAAACGTAAAATGGTCCACAGTGACTTCTTTTTTATGCTTATCAATTTAAAGCTTCTGCAAAATCCTAAAAAATAACAATCTCCAACCTGTATGAAGTCTTATCAAGAGTAGGTCATTTTCAGAAATAAAATCACAGCTACTTTTGTAAAAACGGGTGATTTTGTTGGTAACAAACAGCATTGGGTGAGCATCTAGGTCAGGTTGGCGTATTTATTCTTCCCTCTCCTTCCACCTCTGTGGTGGTTCAAACAGCCTGAGTAGCTGCAGGCGCCATTGAAACAGATCAACAACATTTCTGTGATCTCGGGTTCGATTCCCAGCCCAGTCCACTACCTGATTATGTGGGTGTTACCCAGAATATTCCTCTGGGGTTTTCCTCCGAAAACTGCTAGTGCTTCTCATTATCTCCTCTCTACAGGTTTTTTCAAGGGCGCTCGGTTGGTGTCGTTACCAGAAGTGAAATAATAGCAATAATTGTCCGATTCCTACTTTTTCGTGAGTGAAAAAAAAAGTATTGTGCAACATTTCAAAAATTCAAATTCGCTCCTCCTCATACATAATAATTTCTCCTGTTAGTGGGCTTGCATGACTTTGAACAAACTGCAGTAAAACAGACTCACCGGGCTATGGAGGCGTATTGCTGCTAATGCAAAAAAAATATTATTTCTTCTCGTTTAAACGACAAAGTTATCTCGTATCTCCTTTAAGCGAGATGTCTACGTGTATGTCGTTAAACGAGGGACTGAATCGTTTACATGTGATTATAAGTCGTTTAAACGAGATTTTTCTCGTTGGCTGCAATAAGCTTCCGTACCGAGCAACTGACATGGAAAGAAATTATTGAAAATTTTGCAGCTGCAGCTTTCAGAGTTATTGGGGGCGCCCTGTAAATTTAATTGACGCGAGTGGTACATTGCCGGTGGTGTTGCTTTCACTAGCACTAATTCCAGAAATTAGGGGTCCATCTATTTTCGTGTCCCTGTCACATCTGACCTATGATTTTGTAAGTTCAGAACACGTTTTATAATTTCCAGATGTGATGACTTAATGCAAATTAGGCTACCAAACAAATAGTAACAGTTTGAAATCAATTCCGGTGATATTTCCATGTCAAATAGGCGGAAAGGTCAGACGTAGGCCTAACCGGGACACCAAAATGTCACACTTTTGGACCCCTAATTTCTGCAATTACCCAGGTGGAAAGCAGCAGGTGGTCAAAAAGTGGGTGGTGGTTCTATGGGTCGCTACAGTGGTCTTGATGCATGAACTGCGATATTGGATCAAAGTACTCAGCTTGTACAAAGTTACGCGAAGCACAACATTGTGCGCTTATACATGGGGCCTTGTGGGGTACCAGAACGATGGGAAGTACCCCACAATGCCAGTTTTTACCTTGTGGGGTACCAAAATTGATACCCCACAAGAATTTCACAAACTGATATTTGGAAATAACTCAAAAAGGGGAAATTTTGATGGGTAAAAATCTGTCGCAAACTGAAGTGTTTTATACAAGGGGCATACGGTCGAAATTTCAACCTAGGAAAGTGAATTTGGTTTAAATTGGAGTGATTTGAAAATTTTTGCGTGTTGTGTGGGAGTTTTGTACAAGAGAACAAAGGAAATACCCCACGAGTATATTTGTGTAAGGATATGTGTACATGTACATGTATGCACATGGAGGAAGGATTTTCCTCCATGGCATGCGTAGGTCAAGTTACTTTTGGATGAAATGTAGGAAATAAACTGATACTATGCAAGACAATGGTGCCCCTCCGATTTCAGATTACTTGAGCATTTTTATTACTATCTTTTTTTTCCAAGGAAAAAAATTCTGACTGGACAGCTTTGGCTGGCGAGATTCTGTGCCGGATAAATATTGACCAACTTTGGCACGCACTCGATTCTGCGATATAACGACGGTGCTTTATGTACACCGCCACCAAGTGAGAGGAAAAATCCAGTTTTAAAGATGTCTACGTCTGGCTGCGTGTACGTGATATAGGCCGAACTTGTAAGTGACTAAACTGAAGTTGAGTATATGTAATTGAACTATTTTGAATTTCTGTGAATATTTGGGGCATGCTTAATCATGGAAATTATAATAACTATTTATGGGGGAAATGATGCGTAAGATTTTTTGATAACTTTGGCAAATATGCTTCATCAGAGCACCAGACAGAGATCGGGGATCTGGAGTAGGCCAAGGCAAACAATGTTGTTACTCAATAATAGTAACATAAGTAGGGTCAACCATGGGGTGTTTTCCTACCTCTAATCAATCATCTATGCATCAACGAGCGTCAACAAGTTATTCAAGCATATTTATGGAGTTTGTTTCATTTACACTATTATTATATCCCACTTCTCTTGTTCAATGTGTCATCTCTATTTTAAATGATATTAAAATTATTAGCCTAATTAGGCCTAGTACCAGTACATTTGATAACAATTTTTTTAGTGTTGATATTTGAGTGACAAAGTTGGGCCTGCTCATGCAGCCGGACCGGCTGTCACCATTTCATTTTCTTGCAAGAATCTGGAAGCAAATTTACTGTTTCTCTTGCACAGTGGCACACATTAGAGTCTCTAAAATATGATAAAACTGCTTTTAAATCTACTTGTGTGTATCGGCAATCATTGACGCTAGGTAGCATAGCATGACGGCATGAGTAAGCTTAGGCTAGCCCCAGGAGCATGACGAGCAGATGAGTGTGGCCCAGAGACTTGGTGTTAACATTTGCAGACCTCTGCACATCGACATACATTTATGCCCCAATGAATGTTGACTGTACCACCTCAGTTTCCCCTTCCTGCACCTGCTGACGGAAAGATTTCCATATACAGACATTACTTGACACCTGTGCACAAACCCTATGGGACTGGTCTGAAAAATTCCAAGTGTTTTCTTAGTAAGTGACTTTGTTGTTCCCCTCCTAACTTGAACTTTTTTGGACATGTTTTTGCTTTCTGATGGCTAATAGGTCATTGTAGGGAATAATTACTGGCATCCGTAAATGGAACTCTTCCCCCTCTGATTTTTGGGCTGTAACAAACTAGCCCTGTCACTCTAACAGTTTGCCTACATGCCCTAAGCCTACCATATACACCTGCCACAAGACTTGCCTAACAAACAGCACTTAGAGCAGTTTGCAGGTCTGAAGAACCTGGACCTTCCCCACACTAGTTCCAATCCTTTGTATTATTTCTGTATCCTCAGCCCTATGCCTTAGCTGGAAAAAAGGGCACAATTGCTAAATGCTCTGCTCGCCGCATGATCCACCTTGTAGCCGGCTACCAGTTCAAGTTGTCACAAATGATTGCCATTGATATGCCCTCAATATACATGTACATTCTCAATCCACCTCACAGCCATGTAACATCATAACCACCAACGGGATAGTTGGCTTAGACTTAGATTTTTTTCAACAATTCCTATTCATTTTGTGTTGGACTTGATTTTTTTCCATCATCAACTCCAACCGAGTGGCCAGTGATCTCAGGTGTAGCAGGGTACTCTGCAGTTACTCCTAAAATAAAACCTGAAATACTCATCCTTTGGAATAAAAGCTTTTCAAGATTATGATATACTGGTATGAGACTACTATTTCCCGATTTAAAGGCTTACGCTAGTCACAGAGCTTTACTCACCTAAGCACTAACATGAATAAATAGACTTAGAGGCCTAGTTCTTTAATTCACCCTAACAGCAAGTCTTTGACTTCCTGTTCTTTAGTCTCAATTTCCTCATCTCAACTCTGCTGTTGTTGAATGGGCATTAGCCATGGTCAGAATCTTTTTAGGTTGCAAAGCTATTGCGATAAACACATAGATTCCCAGTGCAGGTGATGTTTAAGAACATTAAAGAAACAAATTCCAATCCATGGAAGCTTACTTGCACTTCTTGGGGTTGAATGTGAAATTGTTTCCTTATAGATGGGTACACATTTGCGCATTACTACCTCGCAATGATTGGCGACTTGTTTCATCCAGATATACGTGCATTTCCTGCAAACACACACCTTCATTATCTGTCCAGTTGCCTGCCTGCCATTAAGTTATTGATAAACCAACTGGTGCACTCTTTATGTTTATCTCACTGGTTCCCGTACCCATAAGATCCTCACCATGTATGTTGCCCATTCAAAGATCAGGAATGAATTGGTGTACAGTAAACAAATGGCAATGCTGAGACAACAGAACAGAGACCAAAGTTGTATGAATAGGAACAGTTGAGTAGCAATTCAGGTGAATCCATGAACTGCTTGGGTGAGTGGAGTTGTATGAGAAGTATGAGGCTCATAGGAAACTTTTTTACAAAGTCCCCACTTTTGGGGGGGTTGGGTATAGGGCCAAGGATATGGAGGTAGTGCCGTAGACTGGCCCTAGTCTGGGCCTAACTTGGTCCCCGCTTGTCGCCATTTTTAACATCTGGAAATGATCTTGTGATAAAAGTAGATGTAGTGGGGGAACAGTGTCATTAGTGACAGTTCTGTTGTTATCTCCTGACTGAAAGTGTTTTTCCCTCAAACTCATTTTTTTCCCTCCGCAGTTTCCAGGGTGAACATCTGACAATCTTGGCTATCACCCAGTGTCAAGAGATCTGATTTTCTTGGAAAGAAAATGACAAGAGTACTTGCCAAGTTGACATTGCTTTAGGTATGAGACGCCAGAATCTATCGTTTGACTCCGAACTGCGTCATTACCTTCACATGAATCCATCCGAGGGTGACGAGGATTCCAACCACAGACAAAGTATGAGTGAAGGAAGCCTACCAAGCCAAGGAAGTGCCAACAACAGCAGGTGCGAATCAACCTGTTTCAGTATTAACTCGTTGGCTTGTGTCCAACAACAATGTTTTTGCCAAACTTTCTGTTGCTGCCCTACTTAACTTTCAGAACCTTTAAAATTGCAGTGTCATGAAATTTTTCGAATGCAAGTCATGTCCATGTTTGTGACTCATACACAAAACAGAGCATTCTCTATCTGCATGTGCTTTCCTTTTTCAAGAAAAACCCAAATGCTGCACCTTGGTTACGGCAAATTATCTTACCTCGTTAAGTTGAATCTCCCAAAAAGAGATAAGAATACATTTCCTAACTTTCAACTTGGCAAAAACCACTTCCCCCTAATTTAGTGTAACTTCAATTCAATTCTTCAGGTCTTCTCCAGGTCCCAGAAAAAAATCGACCACCAGGTCCCCATCGAGATGTGGTTCAGTGTGTCGGTTATTGTACAACTTCATAAGCTACATAGTAGCCAGGTTCTGGGGGCTGTGTACCGCCTGGATACTGGTACTCGTGCTTGTCTACTTTTTGTATGGCACAACGTTAGCTCTGTTGTCGGTATTGGTTGCTATTGTGGGTAAGTAGGCTACTTTAAAATCCACCCTTTGATGGATTAGGCTTTGTAAATTAACCAAAGTGAATGTGGCATGCACAGTTGTGTGTGTAAAAGGCATTACCAAGAGAGCCAACGCGTGAACCAAAGTGTGCGTGCACTCCATTCGTTTACACTACATTTGTGGGTTCAAATGACGGCACGCTTTGGTACTCTATAACATCTGTTATGAACTATTCAGGGGGCATCCCGATGAGTGTTATGAACTATTCAGGGGACATCCCGGTGAGCCTGGTTTTCTTCTATGCATTCTTAATCTTAAATATGGAAAAGTTTAGTGCTGTGGTCTGTGAGCCTTACTGGGTGAACTATGTTCCTATCAGTGTGGACTTTGTTACCAGTACCTATGTTTTTGTTGTATTGAATTCTTGATATTTAAAAACTAGTTCTAAAAATACATGAATGAGAGTTCTAGAACCAGCATCTAGTCCTTGACCAAGAGATACAGATTTGGATGAGTAGCCAGTTAACTTTTAACCCTACCAGTCCCGAATCCTCCAATGTTAGGGAGTAAGGGTTACTTTCCTTTCCTCTTCTATTCAGGACTAGTGTACAATATACAGGACAACCTTCTATATTTCCCTGAGGAGCCAGAATCGTCCAGGTTCTACGTCGCTCCCGCCCAATCCACCGGTCTTCCCCACGAAGATCTGTATATCCAGACCTCGGACAGAGTTCGAATCAGTGCTGTGCTATTCAAGCAGGCCGAGCCACTGTTTGGCCGAGCACCGACGGTGTTGTTTTTTCATGGGAATGCAGGAAATATTGCACATAGGTAAGAGTAAGGCTGATATTTGGCTAAAACTGAGCTCTCCAAGATCCTTCAAAATCTACTAGGAGATCATGGAACTTTTTAATTTGTCCCTTGTAAGGTATCGGTGATTTTTCTTTAGAACTAGGTGGTACCATCAGCTCTAATTCAGATTTCCATTTTTCTTGTCAGGTATTTTAATGCACATGGACTATATGCCATGTGCGGCTGCAATATTCTATTTTTAGAATACCGAGGGTATGGACGAAGCGAAGGACGGCCCAGTGAGGCAGGTAGGAACATCTTTTTCTCATTTCAGTTAACCTGACTTTGTGGGACAGAAATAGGAAAAAGGGCAGAAGAGTGGTAACGTGTTGTCACGTAGAAAGCTTTTGACCCAAATTGATGAGGAACTTAAAGTGGTTGAATGACGGTCAGTTCTTGCTGTTCCTGGTGATTTTTCAGGTCTCTACCGCGATGCTCAAGCTGCCCTCGACTACCTCCACCGACGTGGTGATGTTGACACGCGACGCATCGTGGTCTTCGGTCGGTCACTAGGGGGTGGTGTAGCCATACATCTTACTTCCCAAGCCTGTAACAGAAGCAAGATAGCGGGCCTGATTGTTGAGAACACATTCACCAGCATCCCCGATATGGGCGCTGTGCTTTTTCACTTGAACCTCTTAAGATGGGTCCCACTATTCTTAGTCAAAAATCAGGTAAATATAAAAATCACTTTTGCTTAGATATACACAGTGAGTTCAGTTGGAGAACTTAAAACTCATACTCAATCTCAAAATAAGCAGGTAGACAAAACATTCAAATCTGGGATGAAAATGGCCTTTTTGAAATGTTAACTTTATTTTCGACTACATTGTAATTTCAGACTCCACAATCATTTTCAAATGTTCACTATGAGAAGGAAACAAGGAATAGTCCAAATGGCAAATTTATATTGAATTGTGCAGTGTTTCTACAGCAGAAAATAAAACTGCATTGAACTTGGCAGTCTGAAATTGAGGCATCTGAATTCATGAACTAAATCCTTGAGACCCACCCTTAGACAAAGCTGAAGTTTGGAAAATCACCACTGTGTCTTTCACAGTGGAGTTTTCTATTCCTTATTTAGGACACTGGCCAACGATTTAACAAAATATTGTTTTTTCTGTAAAAAGGTTTCACAATGCTGACAACTGGACAAGTTTTGTCCAAGTTTTGTCTTGCGTTTACTGGAGATTTTCCTTTTTATTATGTTCTGCCTGCATAGTATTTTTCTATCAACAAAGTCAAGCACATACGAACCTCCACTCTCTTTATCTCGGGGGTTGAAGATGAGCTGGTTCCACCCAGGATGATGCATGAATTGTTCCAGGTAGGATACAGGGAACCAGTCAGGTCCACTCCAACGATGTATTCTGTACTCTAAATCACTCGAATCATACCCCATTTACAATAGAATGTAACATTTTTAATCCTATGGTGAAGCATTAGTATAATTTCAAAGGATTTTTCTTGATTTCAAGACTTGATAGGAAAAATATTTGCTTTTGTGAGAAGGTCAATCACATTTTGTTATTTTTCTGCAAACTTCTCATCACAAAAAGCCATCGAATAGGGTACTTGTTTTCTGTTTAATACCCTGAAAGGACACTGCATTGTATTGTTTTCAAGAGTATAACCCATCTGATGGTTTTATTTATTTCTCTTCAACTCCTAAACTCACCCCATTTCAGTACTTAGAATGTGCTGAGGGTTTAGTGTACACTGACGTACTTTAGCACAAACTCATGAATTTTCCTACAAAAGTGCCTGAGGGGAGAATAGATGGCATTTATTAATGCGCTTCATTTTGCACATTTTCAGAGATGTGGAACCAAGAACAAGCAACTTATCAGATTTGAAGGTGGAACTCACAATGAGACATGGCGTTGCCAAGGTTACTTCACAGTCATCCGAGAATTTCTCACGCAGGTAAGCCTCGTTTTGCACAGCCTTTGAGGTAGTATTTTCTCGTTAATTGTTTCACCAATCCCAGTAGAGTACTTGGTATCATTCATGGATACCTCAGGACAAATTGAAGACCTTTCACCTCTGACCTTCCTTGAAGGTGACCTATAGGGAGACACAGCTCATCAAAGACTTACCTCCTGGCGCCCAGCGTGTGCAGGATACCAGTGAAACCTCATCCAGGCATCACATAGAGACCGTATGACAACCGCAGCAAGCCACCTGCCCAAGTCTTGGTAGTGACCGAGTCTTGACACCAGGTTTGTATAGCAGTTCATTCCCCACTGTCCCACCGCTGTGAACCCAGGGTCAGGTTGGTGCAATAATGACACATCGTGTGCTGTAATTGCTGCAGATCTGAGGACTTTAGTCCAAGGACTGACTTGACTAAGACACATTTTTTTCTGTAACAAGTCAAGTCATGACGAAGCATTCAATATATTTTGCATATTGTACCATCCACTAATTTGGAAGTAAAGGGAAAGTCATTTTAGAGGTAGAGATGGCAGAGAGTCAAGTAGACCAGGTTAGACTTTTTGTGGCCCCTTTATCATTTCAAAGAGACCTTGATGTATAGTCAAATACACCAGTGGATAGCTTGTAATGAAATTGAAGAAAAGACAGACCCACTGTCATCTTGATCATATCATCAGAATGGCAAACTCAACAATTAACTCCTGACCCCATGCTAAAGAGTTTGCAGTCACATGTTGCAGTTTTATGGGTATGTTTCAGTGTTGTTGCTTCACAATCATCCCAGGTATTGTCTACAGCAAGCAATAACTTTCTGCCCCAATTTCAAGTTATCTCACTAGTGATCTCTGCCACTGATGTTTTAGACACAAAACAACTAGAGTCATCATTCAGTCCTGTTTGTAGTCTCGACTTGAGACTGGGTTTGCCTTGTTTTGTTTCTGCATATACCGCAGGCAACATGCCCTGGCAAGCATAGTCAAAGAACAGTATTGGTAGAGGGCACCAATCTATAAGGGACAAAACGTTATGAAATACAGTACAGTTTGTCTTTCATGGATTGGCGCCCTCTACCATTACTGCTATTCCTCTGATAGTTGGCAGTATATGTTGCTAGCACTGTGTGTGGATACAAAACAATGCAATTCCACTCTTGGGCTAAGACTATCCTGCCTGTGGTTTCCAGTACCTTCAAGTTGTGCCGTGTTGCTAGAACTTGATATTCATCAGGATTTTAATAAAAATTGTGTCTGTACACCTGACATTAAAAAAGTCATGATTTGATCCAACAAAGATGACATCAAGCTAACTGCAACTTTTTAGTTCCACATAACGCTTTTTGAGATATTTTTTTACATATTTGTTACTTAAATTGGCTACTTCATCACAAGGCTGAATATCTGCAATTGAGAATCTAAAATGATGCTTCCATTGCAATCTGTAACTTATCAATACATTGTTACAAACGTCAAGTAAACAGATTTGGATAGAAATTACTTCAATTTTTTCACAGGTAAAATTTGATGTCTTTTCCCTATGCTTATAGGGTATAAAAAGGCCACTCATCAATTACGGTTTGTTTGTCTAGCTTGCTTTAATTTTAAAGAAAGTTGGGTTTTCGAGGGTGCAACGGGGAGGGATTGTTGACAATTTAGAGAAATTTGTCCACCGAAAATATGCTTCAGTGGACCTGACTTTTATGAAATACTAATGGTTTTTCAAGATAGTTATTGAGTGAGGACTAATATTGATAATTCATTTTTTTAATCAAAAGTACATTTTTAGTAAAAGTTCTACAGGGTGTCTCTATTCATTGTTGCATAATTTAAATTTTAGGGTACTCCAAAAGACCTCCGCTTAGAATCAAATGTTTCCTCTGTCTATGTCTGTCATCAATAGAAAATCTACAATGAGCATTTTTTATTTTGCCTTGGCAGTGTTTTAGTTTGCCTAATAAAAGTAAGATTAATGTGAATACCAGTTGCAGTCAGTCGATTGTTAACTGAGAAACATTCAACATGTATTGTGATAATAGTCACAAGACTGTCCTCAGGGATGTCTGATTTCCTGAAGGGCAGAGTTTTAAGCATCTTAGCCAGGAAGAAATGTCTAACATCGGTACACATGGTTAATCTCAGAAGCCAACTTTAATTCTTGAAATACTCAAGTAAAGGGAGCTTGATGTGTGATTTGGTATAAAACCCGCTGAATCATATCTTGAAATAAAAACCTAAGTATTTAAATTCCTCTTGTTACACATGACACTCTAGTTTTGTACTAGTAGGTTGATTTCTTTATTGTTCCCCTCTTATATCATCTGGAATAAAATGTGTCTTTGTAAGACAGGAGGTAATATGATGTGAAATTTCCCGAGATTTATCTTTTTTTCAAATTTAAAGGAGCAAGGGGATTTCAGTACTCTTGTTTTAAAAATAATGATGCTAGTTGAAATAGTTGCCAAATCTTGTAAATTTAAACCTCATTTTCCATCTTAAAAAATTCTCATTTTAAATCTGCTCTTACTTACACCACCCTTCCGGTGACCTTGGACGCCAGTAATTATTATGGGACATGGTCTGTGGAAAGAGGTGGGAAAAACCTAGAAGTTACCACCGATTGTCACGTGTTTCTATATTAAATACAATCGAATGGCCCTATATCCTCACACTGAGTGGATTTCAGACCGGGACTGAAGTGTAACCCCATACTGTCTTGCCGTATAATGTAATCGGTAGGAGGATCGTTATTGCGTGCATTGACTTTAATATTGCACAGTATTAGGCCAACTTTACAGAGAGGGAGCCAGACTTGCTTTTTCATGGGGGGGGGCAATTTGGGAATTTTTGTGTGTTACCCTTTACGCCTGTGGCATTTCTGACGGGTGAGGCGAAATTAGGAGCTATTCACAGGAACTTGAAGGAAAACTAAAATGTCCCCCACCTCCCCCCACAATTGCCTTTTACTTTCTGAAAACCCACATCCCAGTCCTATGGCGTATCTGGGGGGGGGGCTGTAAGTATCATGAGCTTATTCTGGGGTTAAAATCAGATGTGAACCCTCCCCCCCCCCGGCTGAGCCACATTGGCGACGGCCGGCTAGTGATTAACTGAGTTGCACTTTTCAAATGCTTACTCGTTTTTTTCGGGCATTTTGTTTGACCACGGTAGGAAAACGAGCTGTTGGGTCGGCCAGAAAAGAAGTGGTAAATTTCCGTAAGTAGGGTAAAATGACGACCAACTCTGGCTATGGCAAGAACATACCGCTGAGAGCTGTCCAGTGGGATCTCAATGATCGTTTACTTAAATAAGGAAATGGGTGCGTGTGCTACGTGCGTTACGTTTGGCGCAACGCATCATCCCTATAACTGGGGGAATCGTGGTTGCATTGGGAGCCCAACTTAGGCTACACAGTCAACTCGAATCACTGGTTGCTTTTTGAGCGTACGCATGTTTGAAAAAACTCTGGAATCATGATGTACCAGACTGCGGTTAGAGCTGAGGTCAAGCGCATCTTCGAATCGTGTGTTTCTGCAGACAGAAGCCAGTAGTTCAAACTGGTTCTAGGAAGTTTCGGGAACCACGCAGTGCTGAAGAAATAATATATTCACCTGTTCTTGGATATCTTCACCACCAATGTACTCAAATCTTGCCCTATCAGCGTGTTTTATTAAAAAAAACCAGGCCATTTTGATATAACATTAATAAGTAATCGTTTAACAAATCAATTTATGTTCAACCCAGCGAAAAATCTAGTCTCGATAATTTCTTGGTTAACCGGTAACCATACATTAATACTGGTGTAGTGTCATTACCATAAGGGGGCGCTCTATACATTTGTGAACTTGATCGTGCCTGGACCAACCACAGCCCTAACATACCTAAGTACAGTGCATTAGCTTGTCAAACATGTAGGTATTCATAGTGTACACGTACAAGATATCACGGTACATGAAACTTTTTCATAATAATGCACGTACATGAAGCGGGGCTTGTGCTGTTGTTTAAGTGATAAACGACTTCTTTTAAATGAACAAGTTAAGATAAAGAAAGGTGTCCCAGTTTATAAAAAAGCGTTCACCCACTTCGACCTTACGGAGTCCTCCCGTCATGGCCTGGGCCATGGTTTTACCTGGGCATTAAGGGTCCAGACACGCAAACGAAAAAAACAAATCCACGTCACGAATACTGCCACCAGTACCACTTGCCACAACACTGTCGCGTTGCTTTTAGTAGAACGGATTTTTCCTGCAATCTCTACCCAACGTGGGCCCCTTCCCCCTTGTATAAACGTAATGCCGGCCGGTATACGCGGTGTGCGGTGCTTGTGCATGTGGACGTCGCAAGCTCAGGCGTTGATTGTGTGTTGGCACACGGCCAGCGGATCACGTGGTTTCTTTATTTACCGCCGTTCTGCCTTCTGCGCGCGCCCCCTCCTCATTCCTGCATGAGTAATGATTTTCGCAGAAATCTTCGAGGGGTGGCCCTAATCGAATCAAGACGAAGCCGCATTTCTTGGGGCCTGGAGTGTGTGCTATACAGACTACAAGTAAAGCCGTGACAACCCCTACATTTGCTAGAAACATCTGTCTGAGATACCAGGGTATTTTGTTCCCAACAAATATCTCGATATCGAGCCTTTTCGACGGTAGCAAAATAAGTTAACCCCTGGCAAAATTTTCAATTTAAACCATACGTCGAACAATTTATTCCTTATTTTGTTTGGTTTGTTACCACTTCAGTAAATAAACCTAGCAAAATTTCTTCACTGCCCAGAGTATAGCAAAAGGTCTTACATGTGAAAATGCAGCGATTTTTCCACTGAAGACGAACCCGAGAAGCAAAAGCCTTCATAAAATCATTCTTATTCCATAGAGAATGGAAGTATTTCGATAAATTGTAGCCCTGAACCATTTACACCCACTTTAAACCTGTATTTACGGGAAAAAATAAATCGAGGGTCTTCCATAAAGTGTATGTCTGCAAAATACAGTTTACGTGGAAATTTCTCCAAGACGTATTCCACGTGTGTGCGACCTTGATGAGTCCTTCGGGGGATTTTTTCAAAATAATGCGATACTGGTACCATTCATATTAACAAAGTATAGTTTCCTTTTGTCAGCTAAGTACAGTGCCTCTGTCAGATTCTCATATTTCTCATGTCTCCTTGTTGTTTATCAGTATGAAGGTACAGATCACTTATCTAATCGACGGTGACGAATTGTGAATACCTGTTCGATTTTTGAGAACTAAAAGCAAGCAGTACCATATTTCTCGTATGCCAGTGAAGCATTGTGTTCTGGCACTGTCTTGATTGTGTCTGGGATATAGCGGGCATTGTCCTCGTTTGGTTGTGCGCGCGTGGCCTACGTGCAGTCTGCGAGGGCGCACACTGGTTTGGTGCACCGCGTGGCAGACAGATTTCTCTGGGGTCTGTCGTGTCCTTGGCACCGCGTGGTTGTGGGTGGCAGCCCGCTATGATGATGCATTGTAACTGGTGGTGAAATCACTTCCCCCGCAACGAGCCTCTTTTGCAAGCTTTCCTATGAAACATTTCAAAGTTCAATTTCGCTGTAACTTTCGGAAGTTGCCCCAGTTTTAAATGATTTACATGAGTTTGTGTTGTGTCTTCTCACCTAAATTTTGAACTATTTACAAAGTTTGTTGTTATTAACTACTGTATGACCATTTTGAGGATTCGTGGCAATCCCTCAAACTTTTCTTTTGGGTAAAACAGTTTCCGGTGCTTGAATTTTCCAACATGTTGGACAAAGGCTGGCTCAAGGAAGCTGTTGACAGCTATTTTGCCCGTACTAGTTGTAGCTGAACCGACCCACTTTCGCAGTTTCCTTCTTTAATCAAAACATGTTTTCGTCCTACATGATTGTACTTGTCAGCATCTCTTTCATTGCTTAGCCTATGACCCACTTGCCCTCGTTTTGTTTCTAAGACTGTGCTCTAAGCTGCCTTTTCTTTGCAGTTTGATCAATGGGTCCCTGACAAATCTTTTTTCAGGGTAAAGCTGTTTAATTATGTAACTCTTCGTGAGCAGCGCAGACTGGAATACACATTTCCTTGAACTATTGACGCTTTCACAGCGGCCGATTGCAGTTAGTGTCAAGAAACTATCCAACGAATTTGGAGTAAACACCGGTACACTGGCCTTGCTTTGCGGTTGTGCGCATGAGCGCACTTCATATGAATGGCCTGGGTCTCCAGTCATCCGCACAATGGAAATATGCAAATATATGACCTCATTAGCATTCGCCAATGGTTGTAGAGGGTGTTTCTTGTTGGCCAATGGCAAGGCGTGTTTGGTGACCGCGATATCGGAAAGCCGGCTAAGCACCGCCCATACGTGAAATAAAAATCATAACAAATCTACCGGCGTGCTACTTACCGGGCCATTTCACAGCTTCAAACTTCAAGTTGCGGTCGGGCCTATGATATCGGAATGCGAGAACCTTTCGATTGAAGAAAACCACAATACTTGACGCAACAAGCCACCGGTTTTAACTATATCGAGAATTAGTCAAGCTCAAATTTAGACAGAGCAGTAAACATGTACGGTTCGAAGCGCCTAGCAAAGAGAAGCATTGTTGGCACCCGCGTTTGTGCTCCGTGGCCGGATGGTATCTACTACCCTGGCATCATCCGAAATGTAGAAAATCAGACCTACTACACCATATGCTTCGACGATGGTTACATCAAGGTGTACAGGGAGGCCGATATTGTCGGACAAGGGTTCCGAGGGGTCTGTAGCATCCACCTGAAATTCGGCCAGAAGGTGTATATCACCAACAATGGACGAGAGATGGTCGGCCACGTGCAGAAACACAAGAAGCCAACCAACGAGGTGTGTATCAGTCGCATTTCTAATTCACCACACGTATACAATTCCGTTTCAAATTGGATTGCCATAGCAATTAATTTAACCCCAGAGAGGATACAGACCTTTCTCTAGTATGATAAAACTGATCTATTGCTCATTATGAACCAGGATAACTGGTGTATTTTCCAGAATTTTCGATTTCATTGCTGGAATGAGCATTGTCAACGGTTTGGTCACTTCTATTTGTGCACAAGTGGACGTTTTCCTATAAATTATTTTTGAATGAGAAATTATGACGAAAAGGAATGACTAATGTTACATAGAAGCAAGTGCAACTAGACAATACTTAATTGGTTTTATTGATTTGATTTTTACACTAAATGTGTTAGCTCTGTCTGTGTTTCCGCAGGTTGTTGGAAACTCTATTGATACATGCACTGTACATTTTACCAAGACTAGCCTAAAAAAGAACTTTGGTAGTTGAATACACCTAGGGAACAGCGTTTTTATACACAGTATTTTTCCATGATCAACATATACCGCTTGTCACGCTGGATGTAAAACAGGCAGACGGAAGGAAAATTACAGAAATCAAAGTTGCTTCCATTCGTGCCATTGGGGATTGAGCCGCTACCCGTCATGTCTGTTAAGCCCAGGCCTTGAAAGATAAAACTTGCTTTCGAGAGGCTTTAGGTGATGATTGAGAGAACCAGCCCCCCCCCCCTTTTCGCGAAGTGAGCTGGCATAGTTATTTGCCGTTTGGGTTAACTAGTCCACCTTGAATGCCCCGTGGCCTTGGGAGTGCGCGGAAGTGATATACATAAACATGGCACGTGATACTTATAAACCCGAGTCGATCACAAAAAGCCCCCTCTCTTGTCGCACGCCTTGCAGTTCATCGCTAATCTAACCATGGAGGATGGTAAGATTAGCCCATGACCTAACAATGTACATACAGGAAGCTGTGTACCGACTCGCATTCATGACTGCATTTACCACATAACCTAATTAAATCGACCGGTCTGAGAAGGCTTGCAATGAAATGCATTCTGTTGACATTTCTATTATCATGTAAATCTTAAGGGATATTACAGTATTCTTTAGCATTATAGTAAAGTTAAGAAAATAAAAGATTTGAATGTCAGTTTTGTTAAGTATCTATAATTGCATTATTTTATTTAAATTTTCCAAGCTCCTGGTCCCCCGTCTCGTCGAAACGTTTATGTGGTATTTTGAAAGTTCCTGATGATAAATTATATTGAAAATTTTTAAAATTTCAGGTTTTCATCAAAATTGCGGACAGCTCAGAGACCATGATCCAGCGAAAATTGGACGAAGTCCGCCTAATGGAAAGCCGCAAGTCACCACGGCTGGCTGACCACGAAACCAACTATCTGAAGCTGGCCGACATGAGCCCGACTTCGGACGCAAAGAAGAGGAACGTTTCCAGCAGTATCGACGTGCCCAGGTGAGTGAACTTCCTAAGCTTGGTAAATCTGCCCACTTATAGGAGTTCTTGGGGTTTATTCATACACCAACAGCTTTCAGAGCCGCCTTGTTATTTTACATGGAATTCTAGCAGTACTAGACGTGTATTGTTAATATGGGTCGACTGAGCATTTTTTGGAAACGAGAAATCTTTCTTGCAACCTTGGTTGCTTGGGGGACTTTTCATCATGTACATGTACATTACATCAGGGACCAGCCATTTATGGTCAGCCACGCCACACATGGTTCTGGGAAACCTATCTGTGTTTTTGCCTCATGGCCGTTCCATTCACGAAGAGGTCCGTGGGTCTATGTGAACCCCCCCCCCTTAACATCTCATCCAATAAGCCTGATAGTGTCCACATTTACATTCATCCTTGACCCGTCAGACCTGCGATTTTGAAAGAAACAAACAATACCCGCATCACGTGCTTTAAAGTTTTAGGTTCCATTTATAGTGTACCTCCGGTGTGTGGTGGACGTTCGCAGGGATTTTCCTGCGGTTTCACAACGTCAATTATTGACAGATGGAAAATGAATTTGTAAATGAGAAATGCTCCCTGTTGCCAGAAAGACCTTTTTATGTTTCCAAAGACCTCAAATTGTTGCCTGGGATATTGTTTATAGCTTTTATTCAATTCATATAAAAGCGTGTATTCCTGCTGTAGATTAAAACCCTAACCCCCAAGGGTGTACGTAAAATCGTATAGAAATAGGAGGATTTGGGACTGTTAAGGTTAAGTATGCATACCTACCGTGTTGGCTGATTGTTTTCAAGCTTGCAACAAAAACGGTTGGATTAATAATAACGTTATCGATCGTGACTACGTGTGCTGATATAGACTTTCCTGAATGGATGTACATGTATTTGTTAGAAGAATTTGACAGGAACCTCGGACTTTGTCCTAGTCGTTCTAGAAAAAAAGTGGAGACTTCTGCAAAATTTGGGTCAGGTCTGTACGTCATTTGTTGACATAATTCGATAAACAGATCGTTCGAGTATTTCTCGAACGTCGGCCTGTTGCCAGACATCAGCAGTTGTTTACTGTTGATTGTTTGCGCGAGCGTTGTATTTATGTTTGTCATTTGTCCGAGCATAGGCTTTAGGTCCTCACGTTTTGTCGCGGCATTATGTAAATAAAGCCCCCCCCCCACTCTAAGGGGCACACCAAATCTAAGCTCGTACATGCCCATTTCATTTTTTAAAGATGGTTTCATCGCGACGGAACAGAGATCTTTTCTTATTTAAATTTGGATTGGATCTTCCGGTTGAACTTGATATAAAGTTTCGACAAGAAATCAGAAATTCCCCAAACCTGTATCGTCTGTGAAGGCGCGCATTCTTAAATCAACGTGGAGGGGAATTCACCTTGTTGATGTCATGTCTGCGTTGAGTTGCGCAACACGGGAAGTGTACTTTGTTGTGGTGGGCGTTACCGGAATCATGTGATCGTTTGTCTCTTCGTATCTCTCTGGTAGATACCCGTGCAACCTTGAGAAATCGAAGTATTACGTTACTGGGGAAATGTTCTGAAGTAGTTTATCCTTATACAAATAGCTGTCGGAGCTAAATACTACCAATTTGTATTAATTTTGAAACTATATTCTGCGGTAATGTTTTCGTCGCAAAATTGATTGATTTTGCACCAGAAATTAGGATTGCCCAATTTGTTTTTAAGAGAAAATCACTTGAAAAGAATGTCTTGAGACTGTGGCCTGCAAAGATACCAAACATACATGAATGCACATCAGTCTCATTTTGCGGTCTTGGTTGAATTCTGAGAAAGATTTATAGAATCTTCTGCGTTTTGCTCGAAGTTCACAGAAGGCTATATCCAAGGTTACGACACATAGTACGGACCCTTCTTGATGTGATAATAGATGTGTACATGTGTTAACACGTGACATTTGTGCAAGAACATAAGACTGTCAGCAGTTGCTGCAGGGTACCATCGATGGTTTGCGCGTCCAGTGCAACCTTGTCTTCAGGTCATGGCCACAAATAATGACAAACGAGATCAAGAAATCGATTAAGAGATTAATACGTTGAGAGCTTTCCAATGCCGTTTTATGTCTGGCAACGAGAAGTGTGCACTAAAGATTATCTGGGGATGGGTTTGATTACAGAAGATTGCCACCAAGGTAATTAGCCCTAGTCTTCTCAAAACTAAAAGTAAAAACACAAAGGCAAATACTGGGGTACATGTGGTCAATATTTATATTGGACAGGTTGGAAACGCAGAAATTTAACCTGTAAAGTGTAAATCGTCACGACTTGTTGAGGTCACTGCAGGCTTTCAATAATACAGCTTCACTGCTGTGTTTTTAATGCACGGTTCGTTAATGCAAATGCATGTAATGTGGAAAAGCTGTACATGTACTTCTGATCGTTAATTGATCAGGCACTGTGTCTCCTGAGGCTGAATCACAGACCTTGATTGTGACTTCCCAAGTTTAACATTTAAGAGAAATAAATAGCTTTCTCAGTTGGTTAATTTGCAAATCTTTCTGTGAATACCCCGTTCAAGTCACACAAGCTTGGCACCGTTGTCTTGGATATCCTCCACAGAACGGAAATACACAAATTCCATTTCCAGTTAATTATAGTTACCACATTAAAATCAACAGTTAAGGTTCAACCTACGAGTTAGTCTTTAACCAGTATGTTTCAACTTCAAACTTGAACATTACATGATATTAAAGTGTGCTTGAAAAAGTCTGTCACTTCCCCACTCGGGGGATTCACATGGGCATACACATGTACATCAGGCAGTCTCGTTCATGTTCAGCTCTCTGACTTCTTGGGTGCTATTTTTGGTACTTCGACCCATACCACCTGTTTTCCAAATGGCTTAGCGCAGGGTTCACGCCAGCAATGACATACCGCGGAGCATTCCTAGGACTTCCCGCGTGTAGCTATAGCCGTGCCCGTAGAGCCCAATTTCTGTTTCAGTTAACCTTTCGATGTCAATTTACAAGCCCGCATGCCCCGACCTCGGATTGCGAACAAGCTTAAGCGCATGCCCAAACGAGTGGAACAAAGGAGAATTAATATCTTCACATGCAAATTTTTAAGCCGGGCATGTTTGTACATGCCCAGACGTGAATTGCAGGGCACGTTTTCGGTAGATTCTATTATAATGGGGCCCAACCCACTCCACAAGTTAATAATTTAACCAGGTTATGATGTTCGTATAATATTTTTGTAAACTGCTTGAGATGGAAGTCTTGAAACAGTTTGACCACTTTTGAAATCATGATAATTCCCTGTTTTACAGTCCATGAACTTGAACAAGCATAGTACAAGCCTACAGTTTTGTGAAAAATCCAGGTGTACTCATGACGTGTTATAAGTTTATCGTTTGCTTTATGGTCCTATCAATATAGAAACGGCACGCGTTCCGATGGACACTAAAAATGTCGCATATGAAATGCATAACTATTTGTACGTGTGCTGACGTAGCCTTACTTCTTTTATTCTAAGAGGAAAAATGGCGCGATGTCTGTAATTTGTACCCGTATTTTTCCGTTGTTACCACGAACTCACTGGGAAATCACCTGAATGACAAACGCAAAAGAAATACAGTGTTTCGCAATCACCCTGCATGTTTGTTGACAGCATCTGCGAATCGTGCCAACCCCGGAAATTCCACTTGCCGGAAGAAATTAAAAAAAAAAATACCCTGGATGCCGTTCACGGATGAGCTCATCCATTGACGTTTTGGTACAGTCCTTATTAAAATTCGGTCATCCACGTGCAGAAATGGTACGTCCCTCATTATTTTGTCCAGTAGAAACGCGTATTTTGTGCGGGTTCGCGTGTCTTGATTATAACTGTGCGCTGGCCATTGGACCGTGACTTGATAAATGAAACTCGAAGAACGAATTTCGCCTTGATTTTTTTCAACGTTTTTGTATCAGAAAAGGGAACAAAAATGCCCATTATTTCACGGGCATGGGTGGGTTGAATTGAAGTTCCATATTACAACTATATCAACATTCATTTCGATGGGGATTTGATACCGCACAAAATAGTTTCACATGGAAACATGCTCACAGTCAGAGTTTACTAGAACTGCCTATCAACTCCGTCGTACAATATGAAGGTTAGCTCAAGGAGCTGCTGTTTTGAAATTAGAATTTAGGCCACATTTCCACCCGACCAGACGACCCCAAACAAGAGACAGACATAAATTGGTAGGCCTGTAGGTCTGATTCAGCATCTCCTGATTTCAGGAAGCGTTAGTGGTTATCGCTGAATTACGTGTTTACTTTGTAGTTTTTGGTTCTCCATTCAGTTTTTATCTCAAAACGATTGCTACCGTTGTACTCATGATTTGCGTTTGCTAGATGGTCCAACACTTATCCCTTTTTTAAATTTCTGTTATGAATACTTTCATTCATTATTTGAAAAGCCCCTTCAACCGGAAAGAAACAAAGAGCGTGAAAAGCTTAAAACCTATGTCGACTGGTTCAAAGATATTGTTTTTTCTCAATCGCGCGGATCGAGCAATAATTGATGCAGCTTGATTTTTAAAGGGAAATACAATCAAGCAAAATAATGTACACATTAATTTTTTTCTTCATTGCTGAAAAAGTGCAACAGCCATTATTCCTGCAAAAAAAGGTTTCTTTTTATCCCCTCATCAATATTCATCTATTTCATTTCATACTCCATGCCTGAATGAAAGGTCCAAGAGTGAGACTTGCATGACTTGCGGACTGTTCCTTTAACGCTCTGAAGCATTGTATGGTAATGAGCTACACACGCGGGTCGCTTTTGCCGGGCGTGTTGTACATGTACATATTGTATCTGGTGTTATGTACATGTACATGTACAGTACAGTACATATACTGTACATGTACATGTACATGCCGTTTGCTATACGCGGGCACACTGCCAAGTAAGGCGTTGCCGGGCCGTTTCCATGACAAGCAGGGATCAACCATTATTTTGCGCCGGCCGGTGAAAATGGTCAACTGAAACACTCTGAAAAAAGCAGTATTTTGCAGAGTGAGTTCTATCAAGAGGTTGTTGATTTGGGTCAAATCCAGTATTTTCTTTAAGATTTTATATCGTTGTTTTTTGTATATTTACATTGCGCCTTAAAACGATGTTTAGATCAAGATTCAAAAGTACTGGATTTGCAGGAATATGGAATGTATTGACCCATGATTTATAAAGTACGCGCCTAAACGTAAGTGCCACATGGCAACGAAACTAATGGTTCCTTTGAAAGTAAACAGAAATTGTCATTTACAAGATGGTTACAAGAACTATTTTCTTAATGATGTGTTGCTGATTGAACTGTTTAACCCTATGACACTCGCCTGCATCTTTCAAAATTAGCCAGGAGGTTTAGGAAGATTTGCACCAAAAAAAAAAAAAAGAGATGAACCCAGCAACGCGACTTGACAACCCCTTCCTGAGAGTTGACGTCACAGCGTGTGTGATTGGGTTCAGCGCAGCCCGTGGAAGGGGCGGGGGCGTGTCGTTGAATGTCCGCAAAAGTTGTCTGTAGAGTTATGCTTCAGGGCACTGATATCCTGGCCGAGAAAAAGGGCTTTTAACCAACCCGCATCCGCAGTGCATTGCCCATCCTTGGAAGAAATTTCACCTCATAAGAGGCCGCATATTCTGCTCCGAGTGACAGAAAAAGAGAGACTGACTATCATCAGGGCACAATGGATACGAAACTTCAAAGGAAATGGGTCAACGACCAGCCACGATCAGTTCACTACAATTTTCCACTTCCAGTCATGTGAAACACCACGTTTTATAATTTCGAAAGAGGTGAATGACTGAACGCAATGAGCATCTATATGGAATATGCTGGTTGCAAATTACCAATATCAGTGTTTCTGCCTCCACAGGAATTCATTAATCATTAATGGGTGATAATATGTTCGAAAGATCGGTTGCATATATTGCGAACTGCACGTACGCTATGCAGTGAACACAAACAACAGTGGGAACCTGTCAAGTGTTCTGTTCCTCCGAGAATTTCGAAAATCGCAAGCCCAAACCTGGGGTCGGGAATTTGTCGATCGGATCACACCATAGAGCCAGGAACGTCACATTCACACCAAGTGGTCCGATGAGGCGACTTTGAGTTTGACCTGCTGCCTGTGTTGTAGATTTTGTTTGGACATGTCCCTGAAAAGAAGAAAAAGTGTGGACATAAAGGATTTTGAAAGTCGTGGTCATTGCCATGACTTACCTACTTCGCTAGAATAGAAAAAAATTATAAGCCAGATGTGATACAAAAGAAACTTTAATAAGGAATTTTTCTTCCAGTTTGGAAAATTTTGAAACAGACAAAGAAGACAATGGGTCGTATGAATAAAAACTAGCAAATGCTATGAAGTTCAAGAAAACAGCAAAAGCATTTACTGAGAAGTCAAACCATTAAGAATAAGCAATTGTTTGAATTTGTAGGAATAAAATGTTTCTTGTACTATTCTCCATTTACTGGTATAGCAAATGCTTTATGCTGGAGGCTGACTGCACAGCTGAATGATTTTGGACAAAAGGGCTTCCCTTGTCTGCACGTACAGACGCACCTCGTCTGCACACCCACCCGCACACAATGCAACACGGTGCTGTATCTCGAGACCTCCGCAAGGCTTTTAGAAAAGCACGATAGCAGTAATTTTCATCGCAAAAACCTTGATGAAGAAAATTGATCTGCTTCTCTCAAATCGGTACAACTGCCTGCATCTGCTTTCCTGAGATTCCCTCTGAAAGGCATACAGCTTTTCCTTTCGAATGACATTCGTGAACGCTGCCATTTTGAACATTAACTAAATGCTCTAAATACTCCAATTCTGTAGAAATTACTATTTTTATTCATACAAAATGAAGAAACTGCTTATTGTCAAGCACAAGCTTAAAGAGTAAAAAGTAAATACTTTTACTTGTTAGCAATTGCACTAAAGTAAAAGCATTTGCTTCATTATTATTCATACAAACGCGAGTAAATGCTTCAAAAATGATAGTAAGAGCAAATGCTACTTTCTATTCATACGACCCACCAAGAATATTACCTTGTGAGTTGTAATTAAACCTATACTCCAAAACCCAATATCTAATAGGTTCGTAGCAAAAATATGCTGCAAGAAGACACTCGTGGTTAATACAGGATACATAATTGCTGATTGTTTTAATAGAATCAGATGAAGATGAGCTTGGAAGTTGGCGTTAACGTGAGGGGGGAATGTCCTCATTGTATAAACTCTCAGCACGTTCACACAGAGCGTTGACCTTCGATGTGACAGATCCAGCGTCGCATTCGAAGCGATTCTTGGAAATGCTTTTCGAGGAAATAGTAGTGTTGATACGGAACGTGTTATCGTTGTGAGTGGCCGGAGCTGAAAGGACTTTCAACCCTCCTATGAGGACAAATAAGTAAAGCATATGCTCGCGGGGAATCAAGTTCATTGACTTGCTTTTTAATCATGAAAGATTAATGAAACATGAATATTCATGCATTAATAGTTTATAGCTTGAGTTCTTTTTTCCCTCGCATGATCCGTAAATATACTTTTGCAGCCATTCATAAAGGTCAATGTGCAGTTTAGTTGTCCCAAATATCAAGTATTCACAAAACTCTTGTACATGGCTACATTTTACAATTTACAATTCACTCATTTTAAAGTGCGACATTTTCCAACCCCCCCCCCAGTCGTGTCAGTGATCTGTTTTAGTGGTCACGCAAGCACTTTGTAAATTGCCAACAGCGGTTGATGGTTAATGAAAATAGCCAGGCGCTAAAAGTTCTAGCAGTAATGACAGGGTCCTTAACATCTTTTCTCATTTCGATACAGAACCCAACCCGAAGATAATGACATTACCATGGAAATGAGTGACTCTTGAAATGGCCGGTATAATAAACACCGTTCAAGCGATGCGTATTAGCCGAGTAACCAGATCGTGATGGTGGACCAGAACTACCTGACCAGCGGTGGTCACTTTAATTTTCAAACCTCTAGGGTACTAAAATGGTCAATTATTTCCTCTCAGTGAGCCAAGCAATTCTGCCTCATGGTCACTTGGGATGTTCACTTCCCTTTTATTCTCGAACCGTTCTTTGTTATAGAAGAAAACTGAACAATCTTGCTTGCCACCTCGTGTAAATATTGCATGTAAATATTGCGCAGGGGCAGTTACACGACCAAATAACGACATTGTATGTGTATCTAGCTCACCAACTACCGTAATTTTTTTCCTGAGTGATGTTCATTAGAACAGACTTGGGGCAGAAAATGCAAACAAGATGAGGTCAGGGCCGTTATGGATTTATTGGACCACTGTCCTGGGAGTTTGACCACTGACCTACACTGTCCGGACAGATCAACTTGGCAAATTGACCGGCCAGATGGACGTGCAAACGAACAATAAACTGACAAGTAGTTGCCGAGGATAAAATCTGCCTGTGAAAAATCTACTGGAGGTGTAATTTGTCAGATCCCTGTCACCCAGTTGAGCTGACCCAAGGGTCAAAATCTAAATGGTTCATTTTGTGGCTGTAGTGAAGGAATGAATGGTCTTCTGCAAAACTAGCTTATCTGGGTTTGATTTCTTTATCTCTCTGTAACCACTTGACAAGGTTTTTTTTATTGACTTCTTGTGATTTTTGGGTTGTTCAATCGAGTCGGGAGTTCATGGAATTTTCAAAATGATATGAGATAAGGTAACTTACGGAACAGATTTTTCGTAAATTTTTATAAGAATGTTGACATGACATTTTCAGAACACTCTCTTCTCCAGTTTGTTTTGCCGATTGGTTTGTGCCTTTTGAAACTGTGAGTTTTATTATTACTTGGGAGTGGGTTCCACTTGACTTCTCTGTATCATCTGATGTTTAGACGCCGATCACCGTGATGAATTACTGCATGCCGTATGAGCTGTGTAGCACGTGTTCATCAAGTGGTTAAATGGAAAGTTCAACCACATACCATGCCTTGGTCACATTGGCCTACAGTTGCATCATCTCATATCCTGTGCAGTTCCCAACCAGCATTCGTGTCTAACCATCAAATAGACATGATGCAAGCCCTGATGAGACTTGCCCCATAAAAGATGAGAAAATTACGGCCATATTGTCCCTTCTAAACATCAGTCGTAATACACTGCTCTGCTGCCCCATAAGTGTAGAGACTAGAGTGTAGACTTTTAGAATAGCTCCGGTTTCTCGGTCATCATCTGTGATTGAAATTCTCCCCCATTTCTGAGCTCCATTTTTCCATTAAAGGTTCCACTCAATTCTTTGGTCTGTGTTGTGGTCTTGGGGTGAGTAACACATCGGATTCAACAAAAGAGCTTTCTCATATTGCTCAGAATTTTTGAGTTTTTTCCATTTAAATAGTATTAGCATATACATGTCCCATACCTTGAAGTCACCATCCCAAGCCTGGGCTGTATGATGTGTTCCATTTCATGATATTGCCAATATTCTCTGACTAGCAAAGGCTAGCAAGTGTTAATGTTACTAACTCCTTTCCTTTTGTCACGTTAGACATCAAGTGACTGGGGTCTTTTGTTGAAAGGTTTTTTCTTTTTTCTTGTCGCCTTTTCAGTGCCAAATCGTTTAAGATTGAAGAAGAACCTTTGATGGATGATGTTATGGCAGCTATGGTGCTGACGAGCCTGTCTGGCAGTCCACGGACCAAACTCGACAGCAGCTCAGGTAATGAAAATATATATTTTATCAGGATGTGTTTAATTGGTTTGGCAGGAAAGAATACGTGCATCTCTACAACTTCCACCAGCTAGTGGTTTGACACACTTCCCATTGGCAATATTGTTTCCAGCTGCAGTCTAGAAATTCAGATGTGGCCTTAGGTATGACAAAAAAATTGACTGGACTTGGATTTAAACCTGAAGACAACCAATGAAGACTCTGGTCTGTATCTGAGCATTGTGCATTCAAATTCTGTGGTATGGCTTGAGTTCCCAGCCTATCCTGTAGTCCGTTGGCCAACTGATTTGTATTTGATCTGTAGCACATCCCATGGTTTTTTTCTCATCACTGAAGTCCTCCATTATGAAGCCTCATTTGAAAGTCTTAAGGTCAGTTCTTTCACCACCACCCCCACCCCACTCAATAAACATACCAGGAGCTGTCAACATTGTTTTGACATGGGCAGTGCTGTGGGTTTTGTCAATAGTTACTCTCAAGGTTACGATGCCTCCTACTTTCTCAATCCCTAAAATTGGGCCGGCAGACATCAGATCAAGCCATACAGCGCGGACTCAAACCATGGCTTGCATTTGTATCACTCTCAGTGATTAAGTCCTGTTGCTGAGGATCCATTCAACTCTGCCATTTTAGCATGTCTAATATTAGTAACAGAAAGAAAAATCCAATTCGCATTTAAACTTGAATACACCTGTCACAGACAATTAGTGGCAGGCCACAGCTTAGTAGCAACTTTTGTAGAGTGAGATTTCAACTGGAACAGAGTATTCTAAAGTTACTATGACACCATTTCTGTGCAACACATTAGTGTTGTTTTTCTTCTTTCAAGGGAATGTTTGTTTTATTTTTCCCCTTGGATCATGGCAAACTGTAGCTCAAGGTTGCAAAATGAAGTGTTTGACATGGTAATTTCTCTATTCCTGTGAGCTGGATAGAGAGAAATGTTTAAAATCAGATGTTCTCCCACCGCTGATCTGAGTTTAAGTTTGTTTCGTGGCAGCAAGCTGAGCTAGAGATATGAAGCTCTGAAAATGAGGGAGTAGCTCTCAACTGTTTACTGGAAACAGAGGCTAGATCCATCAAATTGAGCCATACAGTCTACACATTATGTACGTTATCTGTGGCCACATGGTTGTCTGTAGTTTTCTTGTACATGTACATGTACAAGTGCATGATGTACAGGACAGCATGTTGTTTGTGTGTGCATGGAGTCATAACTCCACATCTGCAACCTACAGATTATGACTGAAGTTTGAACACAATTGGCTGAGAGGGGACGCTGAAAGCCGGCCGGCTAATTTACATAGTGATGTCAAGGACACGATTAACATTGTTGACAGAGCTCTGAGGTCAGTAGCACTTGCCTAACCCCTCCGGAAAAACAAGAGCACTTTAAACAGGGTGAAGAGCTGTGAGCCTTCAACAGCAATAAAATCGATTTAGCAAGGAATTATGAGGAAAGGGGGGAAGGGACTGGACTGTGGTGAGCTGCTAACCAAACAACTTGGAATTGATAACAGTTGACAAGGTCCAAAATGGTGTATGCTCATGAACCCCTCCCCATTTCAAACACTTTAATTGTTCAACATGGTTTAATTAAGCATGAAGTAAACCTTCAGTGGATTGAACAGGTTTTAAGTTTCAAAGGTGTGCTTTTATTCTCTCGTTTTATGTGTACTTTCCCTATTGTGGAAATGATTCTGGTCCTGGATGTGAATTTTCATTACAGAAAATTCAGTTATGGACCTACTTACATATGCTTGTTAAAAGCATACTTGTGCTTTCCCTTAGGCTGAATTACACTCCTTTGTTATCTTTGACTAGGTGTTCTGTTGTCCCTTTGCACTAGTAAACTTGAAGCAGGAGATCTCAAAATAACCTGTGCATTTTACAGTCTGGAACTTGGAAGAGTGCCAAGAAATGTAACATAAACAGATCTAAATGCAACACAGACAAACAATGGTCCGGAAATAAACCTGGAGTGTGTGTAATGGTGTCTTGGTTTGGTGATTTTGCACAATTGTGACTAAATCCTGAGTCTTTTTTAGAAGGCTTACAAATGCTGTCTGAATCACCATGGACAATGTGGCCGCCAAGGTGCAGTGTTTTTGTAGTGGCTTGATCTCATTGATTACTTCTGCCGGTTTTCCAAAGTATTGATTTTAGCATTAAGCTTATGTTGAGAAGTTGCAAATCTGGATGTCTGATTCCTTGAATTGTGGGCCTATGTTTGTTGGGCACTAGTGAGAATACCCTTGTTAGGAGAGTCAATCCTGTTGCCCTCTGAAAAAAATTCTGTTCTCAAAAAATCTGCATTTTTACTTTCAGTTTGATTTATTTTACTCCTAGTCCATTGGTTTGTGCAAGAAAATTCAGGCTTTTTCTAAACATGAATAAAAGTTTTATTTAATACAAACAAAACTAAGGTAATGTTTTCTTTTAGTACAAAACCAATCTGCTTATGATTCATGGGCACTTGCCCTTCCATGTTGCTGTTTTATGTAAGTGTAAATTTTCTTATTACTTTCCAGAATCCACACAAGAATTTGAGCAATTCAATTGCAGTACAAATATTTCAGAAAATTCTGGAAATGCAGTTGAGTTAATTTACACAGTCCCTTCTTTGTAAACAACAACGGAGTACCGTGGTTTGCAGAAGCCAGTATGGTTAATCATTGTGCACAATCACCTGACTTACTATGAATAATTAAATTTCCCTTAACGAACTTCTTCAGAAGTATTACTAGTTGGAGATGAATGGGAAAGAATTCTTGGACAGATGAAAGAGTAAGCTTATGGATTTGTGGCCATGAATAGTCTATGAATGATACCTCTGAAGTACTGTACACCTGTGAAGATAATAACCAGGGCAGGTGAACACAAACACACCAAGGAAAGATTATCAGTTAATTCTGACACTGATGAAGTGATTGCAGATTTTCTGAAATCCTATAAAGGGTTGCCGGTAATAGCCAGTGTTTGTTCGACACTTGTGTGAAAAGTTACCTACGTGGTTGTAGCTCTATGGTCTAACTTGGCTGAGGTTCAAGTTGAGGGGGCGGCTTTTATTAAGTTGCTAGTCGTGAAGGGCAAGATTTTCTGCCTTGCAGGTTGATGGCATTGTTGGTCATGAACAAAAGTCACAAATAAGAAAGATTTTCCATACTGCTTTGCTAACCACTGAAGGACTGAAACATTCTGAAGGAAAAGTTTTGTAGAGCCGCTGTGTTGTTTTATAATTCCTGTTTTATGTTGGCGTTACTGTAGGCCTAAGTGAAATTTTTATGCTAGTCTATTTTTGATTCTCCCAAATACCAAGTAGTGTCAACCACTTAAAAACCTCAGTGTGGTGATTACAGGCCGAGAGGTGCAATGAAGATGTAGACATTATAGAACTTTAAACAAAAGTATAAATATAGGTTGTTGTTATGGCGATCTGCCATGCTAGTACATCAAATATTTTCTTACACTTTAATCAGACAAGACACCAATCATTGCCGGAGACACAGGCAAAGGTCAGAGGGAGGCACGTGCTGTGTCAAAAAGGCTGTTACTAAAGCGAATGACTAGAGAGTTGGATGGATAAATTCATCAAGGTTTGGGTCCGCCACATTGCCAAAATTTGGCAGCTGTAATGGACTAGTATTCAACAAAGGGAATTGAACCAAATTGGAAGAGAAAAAAGTATGGAAGATGTAGATTGAAATGCAAATTATGGCGACAATGTGCTCACTGTCATTTTAAGAGTGTTCAAAGCTTGATCAAGAAGGGATCAAGAGGCTGAAATCAGTTATTTCCCCCAATATAAATGCTTCATGAAAGAGGCTCTCATCCCAGTTTTTAATATATGCATGTTTCAGATACCTTCCTACATGTATGGCTTGTTTTCCCAGGAAGTTAAATGGCAACCTGAGAAGTCGTGGAGTTAACTGGTAGCGTACACAAAGTTACTTCAAGATCTTTAAAACTTCTTGATTTCTTTCCTTTTCTCTTTTATGTCACAGTACCATACAGTCCCATTAGTCCGATCGGGGGTGCCACATGCGATTTATCCACAGGTACAGCATCTTCATACAGCCCATCAAGCAGCGGTCATTTTAGCTGGGATTTCCATTCAAGGGGGACACCCTCCCCAACTTCTTCGAACAGTAAGTGCTTCTCCAATTCCATGCTTCCTGACATCCTGTATACAATATGCCAGGATTTCAATTCATTTTTTAAAAAGTAGCATATTTACAGGAAAGTCTTTGTTTGGCTTTTATGGAGTAATCCCCTGTTAAGGACGATGCTTGAGATAGGCAGTGATCTCAGTTGACTTCCATCACTTTAAGAGTTTCAAATTTATTGAATTGTTATGCTGTGGCTCCCCCAAAACCATTTTTTTTCATCAATGAATCGCAGCCATTAATAGTTCTTGTCACCTTCATTTTCAATGAAGTCATTCTTGCTTACAACCCGGAAAAGTCATCATCCAAATGCAGACAGGTGGAGCCTTGATCTTTTGTAACAGGAAATGAGCTTGTGTCATTTTCAGCAGATTGTGGAAGGAGTGGCTGGAGAGTTGGGATACTCCTTTAAAGAGAGGTTACTATATAAAACTCCCCCTGTTTGGAAAGTTGGAGTGTTGTTTACATCAAAAGGAAACTCTGAAAAAACCTGACTTCCGGTTGGCACCTAGATCTTGCATTACGCACGGACTGAATTATGATTCCGGATATAAGTCACTTTAATGCGGGGGAAAATGAGAGAAAAAATCAAGGGTCTTAGTGGATGGAGGAAGGAGATAGAGAGTTTCCTCTTAAGATTCCTTTGGCCCAGTTCCAGGTAGGGGGGGTTGAAAAAGAACGTCAAGCGGGAGAACTTTCCAGATTTTGAATCAGATTGATGAGGTCACGGTTGTCAGGGAGACGAGTTCCCACAACAAGGCAATGGGAAGCCTAGGGGAAACTGCCGCTCATGGCATTTGTGCTGTTCCATTGGATAAGTCTATCCCTGTCTTTAGGCATGAGTCATGAAGACTGTGTAGTTTGGAAATGAAAAGTGGCATTTGTGAGGAGAAAATATTCTTAAAGGCTAGGATTTAATTATGTTGATTAGTCTTGAGGGGGATTTCAAGGTGTTGGGATAATTGAGATGAAAAATTAAGTTTCTTGGAATTATACAAAGAGATATATTTTCATTTTCATTTGTTTTGATCAGGTATTTAGCAAAGAAACAGTTAAATGTGGGGAACTATTATCTTGTTTTGGAGGGGTGGGGCTTTGGGGGGTTTATGGGGCGTGACTGATGTTTCAAAATATACATATAAAGCTGCAAAATGTTCATGACATGAAACAACGGTAATTAAGAATATCTTGCTATTGCAATACTTCCAGTTGATGAATGAAGGGGATGTGAACAACTCTTGCTAACAATTGGCAAAAGCAATGTTTTGTAGGGACAGAATTCCAACACTGAGTCTGAAATTGAAGCTAATCTGAGCCGATCACTATACACTGGAGGGTCAAAGGTGACATTGCTTCTTGGGTACTGACTCTCTGGTGAATGGAAGCTTTAGCTCAGTGTTAAAAAAGTTATGTTACTTGTCTCTCAAGTGTGCAAAACGTCATTTTTTAGAATTCTCTATCTGAATGAAACAGAAGACTTGTGGTTAATGGAGGTGACAAAACAAAGTGCTCACTTTAAAATCACTTTCGTGATACAAGTCAAACAAGGTTCAAAATAATAGTGGTATATGTGATGACAACTTATTTAAAGAACTCGTATTCGTAATGTTCAGGAACTTGTGATGACCATTCTTTGTAAAACACTAATTGCCCATTACATCAGTTTTTCACAAATCCCAACGAAACAAAGCAATAGGCTTTGCCTAAATGAATAGCTGTGATGAAAGTCTGTTTTTGTATACTTTTTAAAATCTGTCTTTGCATAACTCACTCTTTATTCTTGCTCTGAACACAACATCAGCTGACCATCCCAACCATTTCTTTTATGAAAGTAACAACCTACGATATAGTTTGTGAGCCACAAAAGTTTGGTAACAATCTAAAATTTACGACTTGACCAGGACTGGAAACCTGTCAGAGAGAAAAAATAGCTCTGTTGCCTTTGGGCCTGATAAATTTACTTTCACTGAGGTCAGAGGTGGAAGCCAGCCCGTTTTTTTCTTCCAGTGTAGTAGTTTGAACGCATTCAATAACAAGTCCCCAGGCACCGTAGATACTAAAGATTTGGAGCAAGCTTTGAGGCCAATTTCAGGGAGGGAATTGTTAGAGAAATTGGAGTGGTCTTGAATTTAAAGCTGAGCTGTGCTTTTGGGGGAGTGGTGGTTTTGTGAGTTGCTGTTTTAGTTACTTGTGGTACATGTGGGTTTTAGTTACAGTGTTATGGGAATAAATATGGTTCTGAGAACTTACAAAAGGAGGAAAAACTGGAAAACATATTTAATCTTTTTCATAGTTTTGTTATTAAACATTTAAAGAATTGTTCTAATATTTAAGGGCATAGGTGGAGTTGAAAGCTTTGGTTAAACCTATTTAGTTCAAAAATTGCTTCAAAGTCAAGTGGCTGTGACATGTTTGCTTGGAAAAGACATGTACACAATGTACGTGCATTTTGCCTTGTTGTATAGGTTTTAATTTCCGTTCTGAATACCATTTGAGTTGTTATTTTGGTGATGTTGAAATCTTGTCTCAACATGTCATAACATGTTTTCAGAACAATCCATTGGCATGAAGTGAATCAAGTAACCACATTACCAATGCTAGAAAAACAAATGGAATTGTTTACATGACAGCCTGGCCTTGGAGAAATTTATGATTAAACATCTTATCTTGTTGCAGGCGATGTGGAGTGCAACGTAACGGTGTTCTCGTATCCCGAGATCGGTTCAACCAACGGCGTCAACTTTGACCAGCTCTCTGTTGATGAAGGGATCGACATGAGTGAGGTTGGGGCGCTGTGCACCATTGACGACATCCCTGCCAAGAAATTAAAGGTAACAGGCTGCATCATATGGTGTTTAATTTGTATTTCATATCTTTCATTGGTAGTGCCTGATACAGTTTCAGAGCAGAGTTTCCGACTTCTTGCAGAGCTCTTTTGTTGAAGGCATCTGACACTATCCTTTAAGAACTGGCATATTACACCGTCATGTAATTATCCTACCCTGTACACCTGTAAATGTTGTTGCAAAGTGCTGCAGTAACCTTGAAACTCAAAACCAACTGCTGTCATGATCATGTGTGATGTGGTGCGATGATGGTCAATCTCTTTTTAGTTGTGGTTTGGTGAAATCAGATATTGAGTGCAATAACCACACCACTCAAGGAAATCAAGATAAAGCATACATCTACATTGAACCTGCTACCCTTAGGACAAGCAGTAATACCAGTCTTTGGAGAAGAAAGATGCCATAGTTTGTATCCTATCTAGGTCATCTCTTCCCGAAGAGTGCAATTGCGAAGGGGGGGTCACCTTTTTTAGGTTTATCTAGCATAATGAATAACAGATGATGTGATTTCCCCTTAAATGACATATGATCAGTCTACCAGTATCAAGGTACCTTTCACCTTCACATCTGGGAAAGGTCTTCTTAAGTTGTCCACTTTCACTTTCAAATTGTCCTTACCCCTGCTCAGCTGTCTGACTTCTGATAGAAATTTACCACAGAATATGTGAAAGTACATGTACTAGTAGCACAAAAATATGCACCTCCCCAATTCCATGGTGGATTGCTTTCCCCCCCTTGCACTTGTTTTGGAATTCACAGCTGATTTTGTACATAACCACCAGTGATGTTTTAGAGCCCAGTGTTATGACAGACAGCGGTTAGCTTACACACTTGTGGTTTAAAGCCACAGGTTTTCAAATCTCCCATGTCTTCCCACACACCACTTAACTTTGTTAATCTGGTCAAACCTGCTAGGGTCATTCAACTCCCAGTGATTCGCCCGAGATCACCAGGGATGACCTCATTTCAACAACCACTGCCTCCACTTGTTTTGCAAGTTTTTTTATTACCCCGATGGAAACCTGCAATTGCACTGTACAAGCCAAACCCACCATGTTGTCTTGGATCCTGCTGGTGCCTCGATATCAAGGTCCTCCCTGGCCCGCCCAGCTTCTACAGTTGGCCCAGAGCCAGTTTCTGAGACCCTTCCCTCCCCCAATCACGACCTGTGTTAGAAGCAACAGGCGCCCCTAAGAGTTGTTTTGTTTCCTGATGACCTCATAAAATGGCACAAAGGTTTTTTTCACTGAGCGTACATGGGCAGAAAATGTTTTTTCATAAACTGAACCTCCATTAAAACAGGGCTTGTGCTCAGAGGTTGCATTTTGGTGAACGTAGGTAGCCGTAGAAGACATGAACCCAGAAGTTAGGAACAGTTGTGGAGGATAATTTTTTTTTTGACATGTGGTTTTTGAATTTCCAGCCATTCTAACAGGTTTTTAATGAATGGTTTGGCAAGGACAGGGTAAAAAAAATTACATTTTAAAAAATGAAAAATTGCCCTGAAGGTTGTGAGTGGCATTCTCATGTTACATGGTAAGGCTGAGAATGCTTGGTGTGAGTCTGGTATCTGCCTCTATCTAATTATGTTACCGTCAATCATCCCAATGCCAGGATCTGTGTTACTTCATACTCTGCTGAAAGACAGAATATGGGTAAATGTGGGTCATGTGGAGTCATGTGGTGCGTCATGATGACCAGGGGTTATGTTGCATCATTTGCAGGTGGGGGGGGGAATTGCAAAAGTCTGCTAGTCAGGTGGATAAGGCATGGTGATGAAAAGCAAAATACGTTGGGGGTGTGGTTTGAACTGTGATGGTGGGGGGGCATTAAAGAAATACTGAATACAAGAAAACAAGAAGAACCCAGTTCTACCTGTTAATCCAGTATGAATTGAACCATACAGGTATTTCTGATCCAATTAAGGAATTTCTTGTGGTAGCTGAATCCATCGACCACTGATATGATTTTGTCAGTATCAAATTATCATTCTCATCTTCCAGCCAATCGAACTTTCTTCTGCATGTGGGAGGAATGACTTTGAGTTTGATTCAGGGAAATGGCAATAGAGCCTGAAAGTTGACCCCTGATGGGGCACTTCTGGAACCCTTGGATAGGAAAAATAACATGTAAAGATTTTAGAATTTGTAATTTTTTTTGGTCAGTTTCTTCTTAAAAAGTCGAACTTGGAAAAAGGGCTTTGAAAAATATTTGCTAGAATATCAATTTATAGAAACTGATAAATTACCTGATCTAAAAGAGAAATATCCTGTCAAAAATTGACCCATCACTTCCGAAATTCTAAAATACATGAAGAACAGTGCAATGCAGCAGTCTCGTATGCAGATGAACATATACGGTTTGAAATGTTATGGTAGCCTACAGGTAAAGCCAAAATAAAAACAGATCAAAATATTATACACACTTTGATAATTTATAAGGTAAACTTAAAGCAATGTTCTACTTTTACAAAAAATTCTAAAATTTTATCTAACCTTTGCTGACAACAACTGCGTGATGTCAACTCAACGGAATCTGGAACCCATGGACTGCAGATAGGTAAATATTTGCAAGGTTGTACAATCTCGTTTTCAAGAAAGCACGGCGAGTGAAAACAAACGTGCACGAAAAAGGAGACCTAGGTACGATATCGCCGGAAGTGAAAGGTCATTAATAAAATTCGTTTCTCCGGGTGACTTTTCCAAAATATTACTTGAGGAAGACAAAGGTAAAATGCCAACATGAGTGTTTCATGGGGTGGTTTCAGTAAGGAATTATTTTTCCAAATATTATCCAACGTGATAGGATGGCCCAATGTAAAATCCCTATACGAGGACCACGCAAGGGTTCCGGCAGCTCGCTGCATGACCTTTTACTTTCAGGCTCTTTTGCTGCATTACTACCTTTTACCCTGTTATGGTAAAACCAAGGACTTCATGTTTTTTTCTGCTGGCTTGAGATCGCTCTCAATAAAACCTAATTCTATTCTCTTCAGGACAAAATCTGTGCACGCTAATTAGGAATAATAGTAATGGAGGTAATAAAGTAATTTTGGTATCCCCCTGAAAGATAAGCTTTGCTGTGTGTAAGAATAAATCAGACATCTTGGGAGACAAAAAACACATTTTAAATCAGTGATCCATTTATGAGGCAACTGACCTATTTCAGCAGCATTCAGCTGCCCTGAATGCTACACAAACACAGGATGTTTGGCCATAAATCATTTCTACTGAAAGGGTTTTTTCATTATCAGTTGTGAAACTTCCTCGGGAATGTTGTGGATACCATTATGTTTTATTTGCACAATCGGGACTCTGGTTTGGTGATAACAGAGGTTAGGTAGTCCCCGTGCTTCTAATGGTACAGTCCATGCTGCTGTTGTACCATTTGTGTCGTGAGATAAGGGACAAGGTAGTTCCATTCCTGAGAGCGTTGTTTTGGGTGAATGGCTTATTTGAGGGGCTATTGACATACTGAAGCTTATTTTTGCACAAATTCAGTGTCATTGTAGCCACATCTCAACATATTCAAGTAATGTAGTGTATTTATTAACGTTCACATATGGACAATGTGCTGTTACTGTGATTGGACGTCCTCCCCAGTGACTGTAGCTCCTACTATTTGTAGCTGCTAGTTGTAGCTCCAACTAAAACTGCTAGACCATTCATGAATTCTGTAATTCAGATTAATTAGTCAAGACAAGGTCCCAAAATAGTGTTTTGAGCACACACCATTGATAATGTAGTTTCAATGTATTGCCCCTAAGTAAGTAATTGACCACCCCTGTTTTTAAGTGGTACAAACTTGCAATAACTCTTCATGGCCAATGTAAGTCAAAACCCGTAGGGTGAAATAATTTACTCAAGGAGGGATGGAACTGTAGCTTGGTTGAGATTGGTCATTTAGTTGTGTTTACAAATCTTGAGTAAAAATGACCAAATCTGCCATCATGAACCACAACATCCAACTCACAAAATAGAAATGGTTTCCAGTGGAAATGGACTTAATATTGAGGTATGCTTGAAATACACAAATAGAAGAATAATGACTAACTCAATCATCATACCTGTCATTTTTGGCCCTCTTTAATAATAACCACTTTCTAATTCTCACACATCACAGCTTTGATACATGTATCTACCAGCTCCATGGCCCCTGGGAATGGCATACTGTAGGTTAGATCAGAGGGGCCAGAACCAATTCACTGAACAGCAACAACAAAGTGTTTTACATACGAATCAGTGGGGTGCAGGTACTGAATGGAATAGCCCCAGGGGTCTTCCCTTTAAGCAGGTGGTGTTTATTTTTAACCCAGCACAAGTAAAATAATTGTGCTACATTGTATTACAATGTAGTACTATTTATGCTTCAGTGGTACATGTAGAGCATATGTTGTATGTGTACTTAAGGTGAATAGACCTTTTTCATTCTAATTCATTCTGAAAAGGAGTAAAGATATGTGTAGAAATAGATTTTGCTGCAGGCAATTTTTGATTTATTAGGAGGTTTACTGTTGATTGACTACAGTCACATGACGACATATCCTGAAATGGTTGGTTTGCCTTGCTTTGTAAGTTTGTATGGGCTGTTGGTTGTGGATAAGTGAAGCCATTGAATTAGGAAACATGCTTGTAGACTCTAATATCACCAGTACTCATTGGTTGATACCATGAAGCCCCATGCTGTTACAAACCTTCTTCGTGAGCTTCACCTTCTTAGGGAATAATTTAGGTCACAGAAACAAAACACAGTACATGTACATGAATAGGGAAAAAGGAATTTCAGCAAAACTAAAACAAACAGTAAGTAATGAGTAACCCGAACAAGTTGCAGTAAAAAAGGTTGCCTTCCTCCTCTTGTAGAAATTTGTTTTCCAGTCACTTGGAGTTTTTGTTTCTGTTTTGACAAAGAATTCTAGTTCATAATAGTCATTTATCAGTCCTTGTGTTGGTTAGGAAAGCAAGTGTTGGCTGTTCTGTATATGTACAATCCATCTCCAGGGTTTCCTGTCCTTGGTGGGTTTTCAGCCAGGGCACTTGCCAACACCAGTCAGCAGGTGGTGTTATGTAATGCCAAGTGCTGTAGGCCAACCTTGGATAGATGGTGGGATCATAGCTCCATGGTTAGATCATAGAGCTATGGTCAGATCAAAGGATCTGATTGAAATATTAATAACAGACTGCATGTAGAGTTTATGGGGGGTTAGAGTTGTAAGGAGCAGGTGAGGTTATGTAATAGTTGTTATGACATGAATGGATGACCTTAGCTCAATGTAGATAATCACAAAGACATGCAGAATTTAAAAGATTGGCAATTGATGCACAAAATAACACATGCAATACAAAGACAGTCTATTTCAAAACTTGGATTTACAGGTATTGCCTGTAGCATAGGACGCTTGCAAGACCATGGCATGATGGCAAGTTATTCTCCAAGCCCCTGCTGGGGAGTGGATTGAATTATGTAATCCATGCATACTAAGTGTGCCTCTATGCCAGAGTTGTCATACCATTTAATGACCTTTGTGGAATGACATGACTGCAAAGCAAGTTAGGCCTGAATACGGGCTGATGACTACCGAGATGTTTGTGTCATCAATAGCTGTGGATTCTTCTCTGTGTAAAAGCTCAGATCCGAGCAGGTGAAATGAACAGATTGATAAACACTGTGTTCAAATCCAATCTGAATGCTACAGTTTAAGGCCTCTCTGTTGAAAGGTGATGTCCTTAAAAACCATACTATGAGAGTTTCTGTAAACCCTTCATGAACTGGATCAAAAGTTGTGCTGTAATTTTCCATTATGCTAGTTCAACCGCAGAAGCTAGGATCATTGAGCTATGCTAGGATAAACCGCATTCGGTATCGGAATCACAAACTAAGGAAGTACCCCTTAATTTTCCACGCTGAAGGAAGGGTTAGGTTGGGAGGGGACCTAACTTGCCCCGGGAGGGCAATGAGGTAATGATTCCGAGAATCTCCTGGAGAACAGAGCTGACTCATGGTTGCTTAGATGAGACACAGCATCAGCGCTGCACTGATTGACAGAAAAAAAAGAAAAAAGTTTCAGATTTCGGGAGTCCAAGAATATTATATTCATTGGCAAATACTGACGGATGAATCTGCATACAAAATCTGCACGTAGGCCACGCACTTGAAGTAACCCAGCAAACAAGGGAGATGTGAGATTAAGTCATAGGTCTGTAAAGAGCTGGGAACTGTTGAATGAAGGCTCTTGATGTATACAGTGAAGGAGGCGATAATGAAAGCACCAAGCGTCTATGCTGCTCTGGTCGCTCTGCCAGAAAGCTGGAGATCAGAGCCAGCCGCTAATGTTGTTAGAATCTTTGTGCAGTGACATTCCCTGAAAGAGAGGCACACAACTACCCCCACCCCCCCCCTCCATGCATCTGCCCGATTCCCTCACTCACAGAATTTTTTAGAGAAGACAACAGACTAAACAGAGATCAAGGTTTGTCTCAACTGACCCCCCTCTGTTGCCTCCACCTCCAGAACGGGACCCTAATTATGCTGCCGATCTTTAATCCAGACACAAAATGAAGGAACACCAACACCAGTGCCTCATGTTGAGTAGTTCACAGAAACGTCTGAAGGCAACTTATTTTTGCTCAGATTTACTTGTGGAGCAACCCTGCACCTTGTCCTTCAAGATCTTGATCTTGATTTGTTTTTTTGAGGGGGGTGGGTTGGGAGTTGCCCATCTTTTATTGTGCATAAGATATCTGTACTCGGTCAGTACTTTACTCACACCAGACAGGGTTGGAGGTTGAACGGATAGTGAGGTAAATAGGTAATCAAGTCAATGGCATGTAGGGATTATTACTGTTCTATAGGAATTGCTGAATGTAGCTCTGGTTCCACTTTTAATTCCTGTCCACCTAATTATCATAAAGCATAGAAGATAGCCTCAATACATTTCATGTAACATATAAAAAAACTTGGCTTCAAGAGCAGTCCAGTGAAAAAGCTAAACCATCTGCTGCCAACTCAAATTCCAAATACTTTAAGTTGACCTTGTAGTCTAGACGGCAATTTTCTCGATCAATTAATCCAATTTGATGGCAAAAACAAAAATATACAATCTTCTTGTTCGTAAAAATTTAATAATTAAAGTTGAAACCAAGGCTATTTGAGGATTGCTTTTATGGGGTTGTGTGTCCAAAGTAGTTAGATCACAGCGTCTGTGCCTCCTGGCATGGTGACCAATTACTCAAACAAAACTAATCCCAAGGCCACCAGTACTCAACTTGGTTTTTCATACTTATATGCGAGTAGAATTGACAAGGGCGGAGGTTGATTGGTTGATTTGATTTTTTTTGCATATTACACTACAGGGGATGGGAAGGTAATTTCTGAAAGAAAAGAACATGTCTATCCTTGTTACGGTTTAAACTTTAATATTTACCAGTAGCAATGAATAATTTACATTAACCTCAGTATTCTGCAGAGGTAATTACTCTGAAAATAAAAGATAAGATGTCACTTGGGGCAAAAAGCTAGTTATGTAATGTGTATTTTGAGAGGTTTGTCCTTGATATGATTGGTGATGATAATTAAAGGGCTTGGTGCTTGACCAGTGGTTTATACATTACAGAAGTACTGAGAATACACCAGCAAACTCCAACGCAATCAAGAAAGCAATCCATTATGGTGAAGCAATTACGGCGGCATGAAAAAAAGGGAATTTCTGTGAAATCGGGGACCCGGCTGACAAGGACTGTCTAAAGGAAATTATGATGCTCTTGTTGTAATTGGATTGTAAATAGGAAAGAGGTAGGGGGTTGTGGTCAGGAGGTTGAAAACTTGAAACCTTGATTAGGCAATAAGGTCTGACTGTTGCATTTACAGGGTGTATTGTAATATCTGATTAAAGTCCCTGGGCTTTTGAAATGGAGACAAAATATAGATGAACCCAGAGGCAGTCAAATCTATAATCACGACGCCTTACGCCCTGCCTAACTATCTGTACATCACTTGATTGGATATTTATATGACACTGATAGACTCATCTGTCATTTGCTGATAAGTTGCTGAAATTTGATTTGAATTAAAACATTAAGATTCATGATCAACAGGGAATTAGTTTCTCAATTTTTTGAATGATGTGAATAAACCCAAACCAACTTACACCTTAGTCAAGCCAGTAACCCTGTTAATATCTTCCATTACTAGCAGCTTGTAGTTCAAGTTCCCACCATCTTGTACAATTTATTACACCCACGAGTGTACTTGTATGGGCGTCATCTACACTTATAATGTGATTCCCTTTAATAAGTGGAGTTTCTGATGCAGCAGAATGTGTTATTTTTTAGTTGCCATGGTAATATGTTGTCAACGCTTGCATGACTCGCCAAGCAGATGTAATTTACATAATTGAAATCCATGAGATACCATCATTGTAGAACACGCAATGAAAAAAGAAATTACTGTCTTAATGGATGGAACCTGGCAGTGGTAGGCTTTATTTCAAAACAACAGTTACCTTCAATGATCGTGATATATATTCGCATCCAACACTAATTAGTTGCAATAAGTTTTAATGGCAGCAATTTCAAAGATATACTTGGAGGGACAATTGATTTATTTTATGCTTTGTAATGTAATACACGGTATTCACGGTATTATGTAATAGTTGATGAGATGCATAATTTAGTTGCTGAATGTGTTGAGGACAGCTGGACGTTTTCCACACTTACAAAGCTGACTATCAACAAAGTGGCTACAGTTAATGTATTATGCATGATTCATATGGCACATCTGATTAGTTTCAAAGTACAGTGCTATCATTTGTAAAATGTTTTATTAATGATTGAGGTAGGCCCCCTAGATTGCTGTTAATTTTTTTAAATCTATCTAATTCTTGAGCATATGCGGGGAAACTGAAGTCGATTTAGTCTTCGCACAAAAAATGCAAACCTGGGGAGCGCTCATAGCTCGATATTAAACGCAATACTGCGCGGAGTAGATGTTTGCGTACTATTATCAATAATATATGAGGTGTAATGCCAATACCCCCTCAATGTATTGCACAATTCAATGCACTCCCTGCTTACTGTAGACAAAGTAAACCTGGTTACATTGAAAAGGTTGCCACCCCACACCACATGTACATGCCATTAATTCATTATCCCAGGATGTCTTTACCAAGCAGATGAAGCTGTTGAATTATTGTCATAGTCTTCCCTCAAGTACAAATCCAACTTAACTGATACATTGAAAAAAATTAAGGTGGCTTTCCCGTCTCAAAGTCACGAATGACAATAGGACCAAGATCACCAGTAGTAATATGGAGAATCTCGGAACCAAATATAATGCTGTTATTCTGATAGGGACTGGGAGTTATTTTCAGCTGGGAAAACAGCAATTTCACACTTCTGAGAATGAAGCCTCAATAACTGGAGTGCCCCTTTAAATCTTTTGGGCCAGCAGGGATTATTCCAAGGGATGAAAGGTCCCCAAGGGAGTTTGTGTTAAGCAGCTGCATCAATCATAGTGCTCTGCTCATGTAGAATAAATTCCCAGGGTTCTTTGATACCGAAATGCAGGCCCTGAAGAGTACTTCATTGCTTGCTCTTGTGCTGTTTCTCTGATCACGTCATTATCTTTTCATGGTGCGAGGTGCAAACCATGTTTCAAGCTTTGGTAGTGAAATAAAGCCGAGCCATTAAGAAACGTCCACAAGGCCATTAGTGCTGGTGTAAAATAAGGGCAGGTAAAATGAGAAAGTCTGAACAAATGAATATTACTCATTTGACCCATGTTTGTATAAGCATGAGGGTTATCTGGCATGCTGTAAAAAACATAACTGGCGCTGGTTAAGTTTGTCAGAATACATGACGAGATAAAATGATTCATGGTATTTCTGCTCTTGTGAGGTCTAATTTCATGGAACTCCATTGAGGTTTGGTCTCAGTCAGGAGTACAAATTGGGCATTTTGGTGTTCTGAAGACGGTTATTAATGTCCACAACATGCCCTTACAATGGACACCCCCTGAAGCCGGGAATAGCTTTTTCCATGTTTCATGGTATTTATATTGGAATCAAGATTTCAAGGCCCAATTTAGATATTCTAAAAAAAAAAGTGTTTTATGTCCTAAGGATTTGTGTGATGCAAGTTCACATTTTAATGGCTTTCAGGAGACAGCTTTACATACAACCTGGCCACCTCAGAGATAATGGACTATGGCTAGATATAATTAAAGTCTATTGGAAATGCATGAAGCCACAATCTGGTGGTTTCTAGAGGCAGGTGTGTATGTTCAGCTTTAGTTCAGTTTTTTTGGAAATCAAGTTAGGGTCAAACCACCACAGATTTTCAGTCCTGTAGACTTGGTAAACGTCTGACCACATTGTCTATTATTTTTCTGCATTGTTGTTCAGGTCGCTCCAACCAGGACAATGTACAAGTGCACATGGCCAGGGTGTGGCAAAAAGCTAAGCAGAGTGCAAGGTATTGAGAAACACATCCGCAGCCAACATCTCAGGTAAGGTGGAGCTCACCCATAGAGGCCCCAAGAGGATCTTGTAACTGACGTCTTTACAAAGAGCAAGTCAAAAGCAATTGCCTAAATAACCAGTGGCTGGTTGGAGACGTGCAGTTTTTCACTTGGAAGCTACATGTTATATTGGGCTGCATTGAAAACTTACGGCTGTGCCCTGGCCAGCAGAAACACTTATGTCTATGGAAGGGAACTGGCTAGTGGCTATAGCCACTTTCCATAGAAACGTGTGTAATGTCAGCCACTGCCAGAAATTTTGGATGCAGCTTTCCATGTGAATAACTCAGTCCAGCTGTGGTCCCCATATCAACATGAACCTTCGTAGTCTTGGTTCCCATCTGCACACTGAAACATGCATTTCTGTTGATGACCAGTGATGCCGCCTATTAACACTTGATAGACAAGAATACATCCAAATCTGTTACCTAGGGCTGGGACTATGTATTCACCTGTTGGGCATGCACAGGGACATGGTGATAGTAGACATAGCCATAGCCCTCGAAGTCTGTTTCTGACAGCCGCAGTTTGAAATGGTTGACTTGTCCAACCATCAGCTACCATGCCTTTTCGTCATAACAAAACTGATTGTGCATAGCACTAAACATAACCCAAAAGGACTGTATCAAGCCTAGCACTAAACATAACCCAAAAGGACTATATCAAGCCTAGCACTAAACATAACCCAAAAGGACTGTATCAAGCCTAGCACTAAACATAACCCAAAGGACTATATCAAGCCTGGGCTGTTTTCCAATATTTAACTTCGTCTCCATTTCAGGCTTCATGTAGGAAACCAATCCTCGATTGTGGGCTTGAAGCATTTAACGTAAATTGAAGTACTGTAATGTTCGGCTCTTTTGCATCTTACTTGATGTTTTGTGGTACCATCAGACTTACTATTGCGCTTACAACCTCAACGTCAGGAAGTAAAAAAAACAGTTGAAGCCTGAGACGGAGCCCAAGTGGAGTATTGGAAAACGGCCCTGAATTCTATCTCGTCATGAATCCTACTCATGACAGTGGGATGGCTGTTTTGTTACCAAAACCACATGTAAGGATTCCGAACAAACTCTCCAGGTTCATTTCCTGTTACCACTGCACTAAATCCCACGATACGTGCGTGTTTTGAGATCTAAGAACAAAGATTTACCCAAAGACAACTTTAGTTCATATACCTGCCCATGAAGTTGATGAGAGAAAATATAATTAATGAGCTGCAAGTTTAATAAAAAAAATCTGTGAGTGGACACTCTTGAAAAAGTAATGAATTACAGACAAAGTGTACTGGTAGATCAGAACTGGCAGGCATTCAGGGCATATTTTCAGGCCTAAAAGCCAGGAGGCTCTTATGATAGTGGCATATAGCCATCAGATGAGATGAATTCTTGGTAAAATGAGATACACTCCAGAGAGTTGGCAAATATTTTGATGGGGGGAGAGTCTTCCTAAGTGCCCCTCCAAAGCCCAGGGCCAGGGAAAGTCAATAGATACGATCTGGAGGCTAGGAATTCCAGATGCTAAGGTTCCCATAGGATTGTTGTATGTTTGGACCAGTGTGTGAACATAATGGGGAGGCGAGATAGTTATTTGTCCAGAAAGGTGTTGACGCATTGGCAGGTACCACATTTTGGACCCTGTGTTCGTGGTGGAATTTGTCTCTGGTTGGCTTGTTAATCAATCTCAGCTGCTAGAAGGTTAGTTGTATTGCTGGCTGGTTGGCTAAATGGCATGATGAATGCAGTGGTTGCTTGATTGTTGACTGATTAGATGTGTGGTTAATTGCTTCCGTTCCTAGTTGTCTGGTTATGAAGTGGGAGCTTCTTGGATTAGTTTTCTTTTGAGCTGTTGAAATTGTTACTGAAAGAACCTGAACCAAAACAGTGAATAACTGGTGGTTATGGCTTGATTAATTTAAGTAGGGTTATAATTTGACTCCTCTTTTGTAAAGGAATCTGTGAATGAAAACTTAGATCAGGGTACCTTTCTGTTTTGTTGAGACACTGTCAATTGGGTCATACGTGCTAGGCCTTCCTTTGATGTCGGGACTTCTAGAAAGTTAATGACCTCAACCATAACCACCTTTCCCCCCCATGAAAAGAAAAAGGCCAGTCAACTGAAGATTTAAGTTCAAACAAGCAATACAAGAAAATGCACACAATTGATAAGCACACATGTAACTTGGACTTTGTATGCAGTGGCCAGACAGACGTAAACACTTGAATTAGAGCAAACAGCAATATTTCAGAGGATAATGCAGCCTGAAATGATAGTATCATGAGATAGTTTAACATTTATAGACTACTGGCAATGCAGAAATAATTGGCTGAAGAAATTGCTGATTTTCAGGGTTGAAGTATAAGGTTGTTGCCAGGATGTTATTGAGGTACCTGTAGCTGGTCCACAGCGCCAATGATTCTTAAGGGGTGGACTGTTTGGATGTTAAACACTGACACCCAACACTATCAACAATATCAACATTTGAACAGTAGACAATAGATTCAATAAGCACACATTTTATAGTTACATATATCTTAAGGTCTGTCCAACTGTGCATCTAAGGCTAGTTCTAAGATGGACAGTTGGCTCATTGGCTGCGTCCTAACTGGATTTGGAATATGATGCAATTCTGTTTGGGTTCTGAATCATGTTATCAACCTCAGGTTTTCAAGCACACTTATGACAGTGGAACGCTGCTATAACGAACATGATGGGGTCCACTCTAAATGTTTCGCTACATCGGTCGTTGCAATAGCGAAATTAACAGCTGAATGTCCTGTTGCCATGTTGAATAGTGCCCTCTCTTGTCTAACTGAAGTGCACCCTCTTGTGATACTATGATTTGCTGAATTCGCGTTTGAGGTTTTTAGAAATGTATCTGTTAATTATTTTTGTTTTTATTAAATCTTGAGTCACAAACTTGATATGTAGTTTATCCTAAAAGTCGTGAAGCTACTGCTCAGGATCGATCTTTGATGCTTGCTGTGGCGAATCTTGGTTGATTTTCAACTGCATAATGTTTGATAGGTTTTGTGCACAAAATATTGGGAGCCAAGGATGACATTTGGTACAGCCGAATGTTCAATATAGCGGTGCTCGGTATAGCGACGTTCCACTATAATGAAGTATGCAAGTTGTGTTACACAGAACTCTGAAAAAATACGGAGTACCCTCAGCTGGCTACTAGTAAGCTGCCCTGAGATATCAAATGCAGGACCAGCAAGTATACTTCATTTTGATCTAGATCAATTATATTTTGCACATCATGTCAAACGGGACAACATCTTTTCAAGATCTTATTCAATCTTGACATGTGGAGGATCAATTACTGATTGTTTTTCTCTTCGTCCACAGGACGAAAGACACCAACAGCAGCTGTAGCGACCATGAAGAAGAGTTTTACTATACAGAGGTGGAGACCACGGTAGACAGCATGTCGGACATGTTTGCTGACATGAACACCTCCTCCCCACCCCCAGCTCCTGGTCCAACCGACATGGTGAGACACACTCGTGAAGACCTTCGAGACAATAACGGCAACAATATGATGTGCCTAGATAGAGTGATGGCCCAGATGGAGTCTGTGCCCGAGAATAGCATGACCATGGTGAGAGAGAGTGTCAAGTTTTAGTAGAATGCACATAATCAATTTCCAGTAGAATGTGCATAATCAATTTCCAGTAGAATGTGCATAATCAATTTTGTGTAGAATGCACGCGGCCAGTTTTCAGCAGAATGTGCACAATTTTTTCATTTATAGCTTCCTAAAATTTCACTCATTCTTGTAGAGTCCGCATTAGAGAGGTTATTTTACTTGTCAGGTTGCTGTTGAAAACTTTATGAGCCGCTTTAAAAAATGTGCCTGGGAAGAATTTGTTTAAGTGCTAAAAGATGTTTCCTCCTGTTTTTTTCCAGGTTGCACCACACGGTCAGGTCCCACAGCAAACCACCTTCACCTGGCAGACGACCCATCCTGCGAGTGCCACCCTCTTCCAGACAAATGGACAGGTAAGAGTCAGAAAGGGATTCACAAGACTCTGGAACATACCAAATGTGTCTTGGGGAGGATCAAATTAGATAACACATTACTCAACCCTAAAACGTAAGCCCAAAAGAAAAACATGAGAAGTTGCACGTACTTAAATACTCCAAACTTTGCAAACAAGCACAAGTTCATGTTTCTGAGCAGGGCAGCTTTTCAGTTATTTCTAGCAGCCAATAAGTAAAACGTTGCTCAAACATGACAACTTGATTGCAACCATGTGGCCACAAAAGTTAGTGGCTTTCCAGGGGGTGAAACCAGTAATTGTAGAGGTAAGTACCTACTAGCTCTGTGAGCTTTACAATGTGATTTGTGGACAATATTTATTCTCTAAAGAATTTATTGCTAGAATTATTTTTCACAAAGCAGGGAATGGGATAGAATCTGTTCCTTTTTATCGGTCCTGAGCACGCGCAGTTCTGAGTGTGCTTGCATAGTTCTGAGCATGCACAATATTGTAAAAATGATGGTATGTCTGCGGCTACCAGTGTCCCAAAGTCTTCAATTAGAGTTGGTTTTCTCGTCAGACAAGCCAGATGAGTTCTCAAGTCCAGGAAGTTATGTTTTCTTCAATTGTATTCACTCTTCTGCAGTATTCATCGCCCATCCGAACCAAAACCAGCATCGTCCAGCAGCGACAGCAGCTCCACCAGGCCGCCTCCCCAAAGACCCACCTTCACTTTGCCCCCTCCTCCACAGGCTCTGGCTCCGCCTCCTCTTTGGGGCACCATAAAACCCGGGAAGGCAAGAAGTGCCGGAAAGTATACGGAATGGAGCGTAAGGACCTGTGGTGCACTCAGTGCCGATGGAAGAAAGCCTGCGTTCGATTCACCAGCTAAAGATGATCGGCCATGAAACACAATGACCAGACATGTGACTTGCAGCAACAGGGAGTGTCAGTTTAAGAAATGGTGACTGTAAGACCTTGAGACACTTGTTGAGGTCCTGCATGCATCCTTGATTAATAGCTGTCATTGGTCGATATGATTCTGCATGCTAAAAAAAAACAGGATCTACATGTATCTGAATTTGACAAAGTTTGATGACACAGTGTGAGGAGAGAGCACTCTAAGCAGGAAGTTGGGTTGGAAACATTTCTCTTGATGAGAATTTTTGCTCACAGGTCCTAGATTTTTATTTAGGTGCATTTGGTGAATAAATCTGGTCAAGCAGAGAGAACATTGTCTTACTGAGTATTAGTGTGCCATTTGTCCAAGGCAGTTAACGTGCACACCACAGGTTGGTTATTACCATCTTGTCGGCCTTGCGTGGGCTTGCTCAGTTAGCAAATGTGACACAGTGGTCTTAGCTTGCTGTCCCTATTTGGACATTTGAATTACACATTGAGATAAATGTTGGCAAACCCAATTCCTAAACATGATTTGATAACAGCAGTACAATGAAATTATACGTCAAGACTCGTTTGAGCAATGAAATTATGTGTCAAGACTCGTTTGAGCAATGAAATTATGTGTCAAGACTCGTTTGAGCAATGAAAATATGCGTCAAGACTCATTTGAGCAATGAAATTATACGTCAAGACTCATTTGAGCAATGAAAGTATGCGTCAAGACTCATTTGAGCAATGAAATTATACGTCAAGACTCATTTGAGCAAAAAAGGAAAACATTTCTGTCTATTTCTGACACTTTGCACAACATGAAGGGCTGAGTTCTGAGATTGGAATCTCTTTGCCAGTGCCATGTAGGCTCCTTTGCATGAAACGTATTAAGGTAATCCACTTTTGTTTTGTCACTTTCCTATGCACAAATATTATGACGTCTCATCGCATGTGTCGGTTGTTGTAATTTGTCTTGACAGTTGAAAACAAATCAATGGATGACGTCCGGGATGAGAGAACTGCAACTGGTGCATTGTATGTGCAGATGTTGTTCTTTTATTGAAATGTCTTTAATTGCGGTTTGAAAAAAAAGCAGATTTGGTATGTGCTGAACAGGTGCAGTTATGGAGTAACTATTGGGGAACCTGACATGCTCAATTTGAAGGTTGAGGTGGTCACCTGTAAGGGTTTTTGTTTTCTTTTTGGAAACGCTTTTTTCGGGTGGGGGAAGCTGAAAACTTTTTGAATGTGGATGGAAAAGGCTACAGAATTGTTGAGAAATTGTGAACTGTAATTTGGTAGCTTGGCTTCATCAGGAAGAAATCTCTTCTTTAAATACTGGGGAAGGCATTTGACCAGAAGACCCTCCCCAAGAAGAACTGTCTTAGAGCTATGCTTAGAGAATGTTAATGGTATTCACAAGAAGAAAGATTCAATGAGTTGCGCCATATTTTGGTCAATTGTAAGAAAATATATGTAATCACTTTTTAACATGTAGGTGAAGAGTCTTTATAATAATGGAGTATTTGAAATGTTACAGAAGTGCATTAAAACGTAAAAGCTAAAGATAATCCTACCGTATGATGTTAATCTTCTTTTACATCCATTTCATTTAAATTTAGTTTTCTTTGTTTTTCTGAAATGCAAACTCTAAACATAAAAGTGCCAAGGTTGGTTGATAGAAATTAATTGAATTAATGCATGGTTTTACGTTTGTTAGACACTTCCCACATTTGGCGGTCAGACCTATTAGAGATCAGCACAGCCAGTCACTGGTGGCGATTTCCGAAGGCCACTTTCTTAAGACTGCTCCTCAGCCTCTTTTGGCCACTTGCATTTAGTGGCCTTTGGTCAGTGTGGCCCATCTGATCACTAAACATTCATGAAGTTGGTACTTGCTCAACTTGAAGGCATTCCTGGCCTCTGATCTTTTAATGGCCTTCGTTCAATTGGATGGCCAGTTGTTGGATGGCCTTTATCTTGGGTTTGGTGGCTGGTTTACTGACCTTGATCTGGTGTTGGTAGCCAGTGTTTGGAGGCAATCATCTGGTGTCAATAGTCAGTGCATGGTGGCCACTCCACTATTTTGTGAATTTATGAACATGTTGTCCTTGTTTATTTTTGTGAGAGATTTCATTCTCTTAAGATCAAGAAGAGAAAAAAGTATTGATAATCGTAGCAGAACATTCATTGGATCACTGTGATTCCTGTCCCCTCAGAAATGTATCAATTTTCAAACATCTAGTCTTTACATTCAATTACCTGAGTAAAGTGTTGTCATGAAAGTTGTGTACAAGTTTGTCCTTAAAACTGAAACTATGAGAGTGGGATATGTGTAGCGTTACTTGTTTAGATGAAGTTCAAAATGAAAGGTAGACATGTAAACATACAGCAGGAGTGATAATTAGTTTTTATCAAAGTAGCTTTATAGATGCTTTACAACCTTAAAGGCACATTGTCGGCAAGTGACATGAAAGGTGTCAACAATTTTTACTCAGATTGGGGTGAATTTTTTTTCTCTGAACAGCAAGGTTTTCTTGTCAATAATTTCTCAGGTACACTTGGACAGCTGCGGATGTGCACTACCTTACGTGTACATGTACAGACATCTCAGGCAATGTCTTTTTTACTATCAAATTTTCATATCAAATCTTCCAGTTAAAATCAAGTGGGCAAAAAAAGGATGTGGAAAGATTTTCTCTGAACAGTTTCTGTGTGCGAGTCCCAAGGAGACGAACTGTACATGCATTCTTCCACTGTGAGTGTGCTTTATCTGATGGAACTTTTCACAGTATCACAACCTTTTCTATCAAAATGTGATTTAATTTTTGAACAATTTCTCAACGGTAGACAGTTTCATGTATTTTAAGATTTCTTAAAATGAGCCTTTCCCAGTATGTACAGAATAAGACTGTTCTGGCTTCATAGTTCCCAATAAACGATTCTTCTCGCCAAAAAAGAATGATTGATTTCATTGCTGATATGCCAACCCCAAAACAACTCTTACAATAAATAATTTGTCATAAGTGTCTAAGTTGTTCTACCTGAACTCTCTCCATTTTCTTTACTAATTGGTATTTACTTATTGGTAAGTGCCTTTATTTAGTTAAGGGGAAAGCCACAACACTCGAAACAATGTGTCCTAAAAGTAAACAGCTTAAAATTACACTTGATAATTTTGATATTTAAAATATCTGGAAATTTGTGTGTTCTAAGTTTAGAAGCTCGCCACATGGTTTTCACTGCTTTTGTCAAAAAACCCCCAGATATTCTGCTGCCTGTTTTGCACAGTAAGAAGCTCTGCTTATGAATAGCATGTAAATTAGGAAATCTTCAGAAATCAGGGATTTTTATCAGAACTATGCTGGTGCCAAATATCAGATTGCCTGTGACTTTGTAGAAGATTTCTTTTGCATTTTCAGACTTGGAGGAGAAACTGCTTTTTGTTGTACCAACTGCAGGCATCAATAAGTTTGATTTCAGACAATCTTTGGCAATAGAAACAATATATCTCTGTACAACATTTTGAGGTCATTGGGCTGATGTTGAAATTATTTTCTGATGTTGAAATTATTTTCTCTCTTGATTTCAATTCCAAGTTGTAGACAATGCATAACCACTTGGTATTTTGTGGCAAAGTATTAAACTAGCTTTTGACATAAATTTCAGTAGGACAGTAGTGGCAAGAAAACGTTTATTTTAGTTTGGAAATGGCTTTTTTTAAAGTTGATAAGATTAACTATAATTTTCTCGTTCATCAACTAAGAAGGGTTTTTAAAGTTAGTGTTAGGTTCATCATTGTAAACTGAAAACTCTTGAAGTGTTCATGTCACAGCAAAGTATAAAGTCATACTCTAAAAGGAACTATTGTAAATAAATTTGTATAAGTTGTACAACAAAAAGGAAACATGTACATAAAAGTGGCTTTTTAAAGTCAAAATATCAAATAAAAGGTTAAACCAAAGAAAAGAAATCAAGTGCATTCCTGTAGTTTGTATTTTTGGTGTGAAGTTTTATGGTGTCAGATTCGCTTTGTGCTTTTATTTGCATGAGGTGTATATATTGTTGAACTTGCAACCATCAGAGAGACAAGTATTCTAGTAGTCAAAATATGAGAACTGATTTACTGGACTATATTTTTAGAACATGTCTTGGCTTGATTCTTGGAAGGAAACAAAGATATACTCAGTGGGAGAGCTGAGTCCGGCAACAACCTGCCCCACCTGTTGTCTAGCTTGTCATCTCAATCTTAAAAATGCAATACAATTTGTGTGCAGATAGTGGTTTGGTAGTGAACCAAAGTTGCACCATGTGACACCGTCTTGTGGGTTTGTTCAGTTCTGAAAATAACCAGAGAAATAGGAAACCAACCCCATGTTTCAGACAATACATGAGGAGACTTTGGGAATTCCAAAAGGCAAACACAATGTCTTGTTGCTTCTCGTGGAATAACAGGCCCAAAATGCAAGTTGGATGAAGAAACGGTCCATCCTGTGTCAAGTAATTCAAGTCAACTTTCAAATCAGAAGTTTGGCCCTAGATTGAGTGATGGTTCTTGTCAACTGATTGGAATGATTTGGGGCTAAGACTGAGTCTGATTAGCAACCATCAGCGAAACACGGATTGATTTTTGCCCAGTACCCAGCATATATATTTTCTGCATCAAGGGAAAGAGACCAGATGTCAACAAAAATCACTGATTAAATTTGGTCTAGATAACTGCCAAAGTGATAGACTTATGAAAACTTGACTGCAATATTGTTGACACTTCAACATGTATCTCCGGCTAGAAGCAGGCTATGCCACTGGTATCAATTTTGAAAGTTAGCCCTGGAAATTGTTTTCTCTAAATTTTTTTTTCAGGTAATTAGACTCTTTTTGAACGGGTAATTTTGCTTGGGTTTGACATTCAGTAGAGGAACTCACCTCTGATAGTGAAGTGTCATTTTTCTCTGTTCAATTTCTTCAGTTCATCCTCCACGGCCTCCACAAACGCTGGAAATGTTGGATCTGCAAGGCAGAGCCGTAATGCCCCGGCAACCTGCTCAGGTTGCCATGACGATTGGTGATGGTGATAGGCCAGAGGGAGGTCCAAGGTTGTGTTGCCTAGTACAACCTGTGTTATAAGTTGAGAATCACATCAATGTATGAGATTAGGTAGGCTATAGTCTCTTTATTGAGATCTTCAACGGGCATTCAAAGCGTAAGCCCTGTCTGCACTTGACTTTTTTGGGGTAAATCTTTACCACGACGATGGGTACTTTTGCCGTTTTAAGTCCAGTAACTTTTACCAGGTATCTTTCCCTGGAACGAAAAGTCTAGTGCGGACAGTGCAAGTCAGCTCAGTAGAGTGTGCATCCCATCCAAGTGCTACAGAATACTGAACACTGAGAAATCATGCAAGCACGTTTCACGACAGTGTGGCATAAAGCCAGTATTTCCAGAACGTTATTATTCTTTTTGTGTCAATCATGGCGGGAATTATTGGCGCAAATGGAAGTTGAATTGATTGGTGCATCATTTAGGGCAACGTTGTGTCTAAGGATGAAAACAAATGCAGAAAGTTCACATATAATGACCTCATGAGTCGAGTGACCAACAGCTCGGGTACTTGTCCCACAGTCTTGGTAACGTTTGCCCGTTGAAGAATAAAAAAGCGTGAATGGAGGTAAAATTTCACCATTTTTCACTTTACCATCATCTCAGTAAAAGAGTTGGGAAAAGAGTTCAGTGTGGACATGGTTTTACCTTAGCAACAGTTCCCATGGAAACCTCTCCTTCCAGAGTCATTCTGTTCTCAGCAGGATTCTGACGAATTTGAAATGAGAAAAGGAGCATATGTTAACAAGTCTACAAAGACACAGACAGGCATCTTGAATTCTATCCACACCATCCATTTCTTCAGCTCCCTTGAAAAATTATAGATGTTATTTTATTACAGTCGTTTTGACAATGACCTTGCAAATTTCTGGAACTCTCTGCCAACCTTCTATTGACAAAACAGCCTGCTGTCCCTTCTCTGGAAGTGTAATTGCCAACTTCAGCATCTTGGAATCACTTCACTGCATCAGTGAAGGTTTGACCCATACATCAATGGCATCCTAACGTCCTAAGACTAGAAGATGAAAGCTAATGTCCAAAGAGATTGTTTGGACAATGGTAAAGTAGCCTGCCTACTTGTGAAGTTCCAGCTCCTTCCTCTTGAATGTGGAAGAATGCCTGCAGAGTAGCGATGCAGTCTGCGCAAGCCTTCAGAGTCGACGGAAATGGACCTTGCATAAACTTGACACGGAACTTCCTGCATTCGTTCTACCCATGAAAAGAAGAATAAAGATACCCGGCACACTAGCAACTCCTCTGCCTTCCTCCTCTGTCTTGCAGATGAAATGAAGTCACTTTATACACCTTTAGGTTATCAGTTGATCCAGTAGATAAGAACAAATTTACAGCAAACTAGTACTGTGCAATAAGACCGGGGAGAGAATTCCATATACAGACACCACTGATATTGCCCTGCAGTGACCTTTTAGCTACCTGAAAGCAATAAAATTCAAATTGTGCGGTAAAAATATTGAGGTATTCACTTAGAAACACTTTTCCAGACCAGTCTCATGGTGCTTGAGGACAGGGTGTCAAGCAGCTTCTCTATGTGGAATTCTTTCCTAACACTGTGGAGGCAATGACTTTTCTATTTCACAAATGAGACCATTTCATATTATATCCCAGTTGGAAAATGGAAAATTAATGGCCAGAAAGTATTCTTAGTCAAACCTTAATTTTCTGGATGAATAACACACAATCTCCTTTGAACGCCCCCTTTATGTAGTGCTCAGCATCAAAGAGAAAGTGACTCTCCTGAAAGATTTAAAGATAAAACTTTGTTTCCATCCAGCAGCTAGGAGGTCCTTGACCTAAAAATGCAGCCAAGAATAGCATGACAAGGTTCACATTATTTAGCTGAAACTCAAACCTGGATTTCTTTCTCAAAAACTTTTGATGAAGCTAGCAGAAAGTATTTATGACAGTAAGAACATTTGGTATTTTCTTACAAGGATTAGCTTGCCTCTGGTGATTAGAAGCTGGCTGGAATCTTGAATGGACAGCATTAGTGGTTCAGCATCAGACCAGGAAAAATGCTACATTCAATGCAATGATAAAAAACGACTTTCAGGTCCTATTAAGTATTTTCTTACTAACAGCTTGGCAAAGAGGAATTTCAAAAGAACAGAATCACTTTTTAACCTTTAGGCCTAGCAGTGCTTCATTGTCTACCTCTCTATGAAAGAGTGTTGCATCCTGCCTCCACTTTTTTTCATCGGAATAGGCCCCTATCATCTCGATAAACATAACGGTGAATCATAAATGCTGAAACTTGAAAGGGTCATAAAAGTACATGTATTTCCAATTTTGTTAGGAAATACATGTACTTTTAAAAATTCTTGACTCTCTATAGACTTTATGCACGACCACTGAAGTGGAGTCAGGATGCAATCGTAAGCGCAGACGCTTCTTTTGTCATGATTTCAATGCAAGTTATTTTCTGACCTTCGTGGTCAGCCAATGGCAATACAATGCGCGCAGCGATACAGAAGTTGAATGAGTAGGCCCTACTAAAAAAGTTTCAACTTCAAGTAAAAACTCAGAGAGTTTGGACACACAGGATAAGTGCAGTTGTAACTCCTCAAGGTTAGCACATTAAAGTCACCTTCCACGTTCCTGCTGGTGTCGAAGCATTTTCCTTATCTTTTTCGGCACTCTGGACGGCATCATTTGAGTGAATAAATCGCGCATATCGGAGCAAATGCCACTCATTTCGCTTGGAGTTCAGCGCCATGATTTCTACACAGCGCCCTCTTGCGATGGTTACAAGCTATTGAGCCACGGTGAGATAACTTGAAGGACCTCTCGGTCGTCACCCGTTAAGTTTTGCTATTCATGCATCAACAAACTGAAATACCAAGATAAAAAAAGAGTTTTTAAAAAAGGCGAGCCATGCTTTTTCTCCAGTCATACTTTATAATCTTCTTTCTCTTTCCAAATTACCTTTTTATTTAAAAGCAGAGGAGGAAACAAGATCGCCACACGCCGGTGTCAAAAGGTGTCTGGTGTAAAAGAGTGCCATCAGCATAGGTGACGTCTTCATGACAGCCAATGCATGGAAGGTCTGATCTGTGCATTTTCCCCGTTTTACTGCACTTTCCTTGATTGTTAAATTAGTTTCGAACCTAAAGTTTCATTATCATTTTGTTACCGGTCGTAAGGGATATAACACATACTGTTACATTTTCATCCAAGTTGAAACTTAATTTCCTTTAAAAACATCTGCAACATAATATGAAGCGCTACCGTATATTTATTTCAACTAAATTTTAAAAATTGCAGAACGTATTTCAGTTTTTACATCATGATATGAGTAAAGGAATATTTGCATGCTCAAAATAAAACATATTCGTATGAAAAAAATCTAGAATTCATCATCATCATTATAGTTACCATAATCAGGAAATGTACACACATACACCTTTCATAACTATTTTCTTATAAAAATCATAAAGAATATAAGAATTTGTTTAAAATTTACATAGTTCCACATTAAAAATTTAATGTATAAATTGCTTTCCAACATAACACGATTTACAAGTTACATGTATACAAATATTTTAATTTTATTAAAAGGTTTTTATTACATTGAGTTCAATAAGGTTTTTATTACATTGAGTTCAATATACACTATCGCTATCAACTTATTTTACTTTTGCAGAAAGTCCAACACTTTTTTTATTGGATTATGAACCCGCCCACACTGAATAATGGAATTTTAGACCACAAATTTAATTTAAACACTAACATTATTTTTCCCGACGGTGATTTTTAGTGGTTTAAAAAACAGGACTAAGCCCCCCCCCAAAAAAATAAATAAATAAATAAGTCTCCGGTTTGTGGTCAGGAGCTGGATTCAAAAGCATATGCAGCAAGGTATGAGACGGAGAGAACCCCCCCCTGCTTTGTGTTGGTCATTGTCTCGCAGGAATCTGGGGAATTCCTTTCAGAAGTCTTGGGGGGATGTGTTAGGTAACAATAGTCTGGAATGTGTATAGGGATTGGACATGTGGGGGGGGGTACCCCTCGGTCTCATTTCTTGCTGGGTATAGCTGGCCGCTACCAACGCTAAAATAAACTGGGCCCCACACTTTCTTAACTGCTTATAAGCATTTTAACCTTGTACAGGTACACAGGACATAAGACCACTTCGTTTGTCTGGTTCCCAGATGTAAATGTATAATACAGAAATGACATCATCTGACAAAGAGTGCCCGACTATGTATTGGAACCTACATTGACTCCTTTACTGTAGTGTATTACTTAACCATACCCCATCAAAAACAGGTTACAATTACGCAGCAGCAAGATTCCAGTCGATTAAGTAAGTTTGACCGCTTTCAGACATCGTTTTACACCAAATACATTATTTTGCCGAGGCGCAGGTCTACGGCCGACGCGCGCGCCGACCGGAAACCGGAGACTTTTTGTTTGGCCTAAAGGGATTTTTTCCTCATCCGACCCTAGATAATTAATTGTAGGGGGAAATGGAACTTTAGAGTTTTATAATATTTTTCGTCCTCCTACCCTGCAAAGTTTCCTGCTATGTTCGTAATTCAATAAATTCAAAAACATGCTAGCCAAATGAACGTTTCAGCGTTTTGGAAAATGAATAACCTCGGACGCAAACTAAAGATGAGCAACGTTTTAGCTGAGCTGGGTTTTACATTTGTTTGGCACAACGTCTTTAGGTTTTGTCATCGTCAGATTTCCACAGTTTTTCCTCAACTGAAGTCACTGAACGTGAAGGTAAACGGAAATTTCAACATTTTGCTTCCGTTTTGAAGATAATTGAAAAAGCATCGTCGTACTGATGAGCTACATTTTTTGCTATAATATAATTAGGAACGAAATCAAGCTGATGAAAAACTGCATTGGCATTTGTCCTGTAGCCTTTAATATAGATATAACCATTAATTTAAAATAACTGGTAATTGTTCTTAGTCTGTTCAGTGGTTTCTCATGGAAGATACATTTGTCTCTCACGTGGTCTGTACTTATGTTGGTCGCGTTGTCTCCGAGAGACGTTGTAACAACACCACGTGAACAACGCAAAGACTACGAGAATGGCCAGTGCTCCCAACGCCACGAGGCCTGCAATTTGAAGATGAGGAAATTATCAATTTGTGTATTGATAAAACAAATCTACCCCTTCACAAAGACAGGGGTTAAGTGTCTACCCCAAAATTGTATACACTTCTAAATTTGCGCGCCAAACCATTATTGTATGCTGTATCTAAAAACAGCGCGTGTTGAACGATCAGTGTTGATTATTTTTTTAACAAGGCAGTTTTCATACGTGTGCCGTTTAATTTTCATTTTACTTCGTGGTATTGGGGAATAAGGCTGAAGTGCTTTCATGAGGAGAGTATCCAGTTTTTCAGTAGATACTAATTAAAATCTTTTATCAAACAACCAGAAGGTAGCTTTCGAATAACCCTAAACCGAAAACAAAAATTAACAATAAAATAAAACATGATGTTTAACCTGTTCAAAACATTCTGCAAGTATTACATAGTACAAGGTGAGGTTTTAGGCTCAGAAAAAAAAAGTGGGAAGAAGTATCTTTTTTGTATTGTGGTAGAGAATTCATGTTTCATGTTTGGTGCAGATTTACATGGTTTGGTGTTATTACTGTAGGCCTACTTGGTTTGCTTACCCCCAAGATATCCTTGTTCTTGTATCAATCCACACGGAGCACCGTCACAGTTACCAGCTGCAATTTAAGTGGAGGAAAAAGTACTGATTTCTTGATCTTTCATATATCGATTAATAGATCGAAGAGATTGACTGCCAAACAGGCTACCAGTTGACCAATCACCCAATCGATTAGGTCTGATCCAGCAATTTCACTAAGTAAAGCATCTGTCAAAAAAGATATTGTTTCGTATTTTAACACGACTAACCGGGGATATAGCTCAGTGGTAGAGCGCTCGCTTCGCATGCGAGAAGCCCCGGGTTCGAATCCCGGTGTCTCCATCTTTTCGTCAGTTAATTGGATCTCTATTTTTATTTTGAAAGATTTTTTTTATCAAGATAGGTTGCTACACGTAATACTACACAGTACGAATGAGTCTTTTTCAATGAAATGAGGTCATCTATATTTCCGTCTCTTTGTTTGGTCAAATTAAGAGAGAAATCTAGTGAGAACTAAGACGACAGTCTACTCACAGGTGACGTAAACAGAAGTGACCACTGCAAGGCCTATAATGACTCCGAGTGCTAAAAGCAAGAGCGTGACAAAGCAGCATCGATTGCAGAAAGCAGCCATGGGTATGCCACTGTCTGGATACCGGCGCCTTGGGGCGTCCCACTCCCTAGACGGTGGTGGGTAATTCCTCATATCTCCCGGTATGGGCCGCAAGATTTGCTCCATTTGAGGTACTATGGGAGGTGACCAGGGAGGGGGTTCCTCGCGGATGTGGGAAGGGTCACGTCGTCCTTCCTGGTGCCTGGGTCGTTGTTCTTGAGGAGGTTCTCCTCTCTGTCGATCTACTCCGCTCAGCTCGGCCACCACTCGTCGATAGTTGACAGCCAGGCTAGTGCTGCGATTCACTGGTTCTGACGAGCGCTGTGACCATGGTGCCACAGCCTCCCAGTTTTCGTGGGTCATGATGCTGACGTCTTCTCGACCTTCTTGTATTTGGATGAAGCGTTCTTCTGCCTCCTCCCCCTCCTCTGGCTCATCCTGCTCCCCACCGACGGCTTGTACGTTCAAGTTAGTCTGCGTGCTCATGTCACGGAGTTCCTGGGGTGCCGACTCTGGGACCGGTTCAACCTCGACCTCCTCAACCTCCTGTTGGTCCTCATCTTCCTCAGCAAGGGTATCCAGAGGCTCTGGAACGGGAGGCGGTATCTCCTTCTCTTCTTCCCAGGTGGGTTCCTGTTGTCTGTATTCATCCTGATTCGCCACAGCGCGCGGTATCACCAAGGGCTTGGCTGCTGGCTTTGGCAGCACCGGTGGAGGCTGGGGGGCAAACGGCGGTGGTTCTGCTCTCATCTGTTGCGATCCCGATGATTTGGATGCCCAGTTCTTGTTCACAGACGAGTAGATGGCCCCGTCTCTCCTTTGGGTCTCTTCTACTATCCGGGACGCAGAGTCGTTCACGCTCACATCATCGCCGGCTTCTAAGTCTTCTCCCATGTTAGAGGACTCCGATTCGTCGCTGTCACTGCTGTCTTGGTCGTTGCTGTCGATGTCACGGTCGCCCGTGTCGTCATAGCCACGGTTATGAGTTCCTGGGAACTCAGAGGTTCCGGCCAAGAGCACATCCAGGTGCACTCCTGCTAGCGGATTCCGTTTTATGTCGTAGTCCTCCTCAGTGAAATCGAACTCATGATGGAAGCGGGGAGCCATGGGGTTCCGGAAAGCCCGGTGCTTGGACGGATCGGGGAACGACAGCTCAGGAGTCGGCTTGGGCGGTCCCCTCCGCATGAAGTTTCTCATGCTGATCTCGGTGTCGTACAGGCTCTTGGGATGGCGCGGATTTCGGATGAATCGAATGGGCGTGACTCTAGGCTGGTGGTGAGCGCTCATCCGGCTGGAGCGAGGGCTGTTTGGTGAGTAAGACTGGCTTGGCCGCAGACCACCAAGACTCCGACCAGCGGCTGCCCTGATGTACCGTCCCGTAGGAGATCCATAACGGCCAGAATCCCGTTTCCTTCCACCGTACTTGTGAGGTTGTGAGGGGGTGTGGGACACACGCCCAACAAACTCCAAATCATCTTCCTGAAAGCCTAAGGGCTCCTGGTAATTAGAAACGAATATATTCATCAAACCACTCACATTATTTCTTACTCTATTACTCCGTTAGGACCAAAATTCTTTCCTATGGATTTTTTCACAAATTTTGTTCATTATTTACGTAGATTATCCTTACATGCAGGATACAGTAAATTAGCGAGACCAACAACACTTTGGGGTTTCAGAAAACAGCATTACAAGTGCATTGGGGAATGAACTGCATTTAAAACACAACAAATCACAGGAGCCGTCCTGTTGGGGTGTTTGTTTGTTGGGGTGTTGGGTTGTTTGTTTGTTTGTTTGTTTGTTGGGTTGTTTGTTTGTTTGTTTTCACGGTGCATAATCTAACAGGGACCTTTCCCTCATAAAACCAACTTCATTTTGTTTATATTTTTCAATAGCGCACTTTTCATTTTGTACGTCCTCCTCGAATAAATGTTCAGTGACAGAATACTCGAGAAGAAAGCAATGAACCATCGAAATGGCGAACAATGGTTGAATAGGCACAAATCAAACGCATTCAAATACACTGACGTGTTACAGCAAAATGTAATTTATGTGGAAAACATGCTTAGTCAGTGTGTTTCCTCTTAAGAAAAATGCCAACTCACCTGTGCAATGACGCCTTATAAGTTGTAATTGAAAATGATTTGACGTAACGTAGCTGCACCACATTTTTTTAAAGAAACCAAACATTTCTGTTGTTTTTTTTCTGAGATTTACATCTTACACAGTAATGTCTCTGGAATCAAAATCATCTTTGCATATCCAACCGGCAGAATAGTGCCAGATTATGAATAGCCGGCTGCACAAATTGACCCATAGACCCCGAGTTTATTCTCAATTGCCTCAGAATTCAGAAGAGAGAATTGCTAATTTCACTTTTCTCCCAGTTAAAAACAAACTGCCCGCAATCCGGCCCACGGGCCCAGATTTTGGCGTTTAAATATAACACAATAAAGCATGCTTATGCGAGAGTCAGAGTTCGTCTTAATAAGTTCTTTTTTTTTTTGGTGTTTTTTTTTTGTTTTGTTTTTTTGCAATGTATTCCAGTGGCGTAGCCACAGCAGGCCTGGGGGCACCTGCCCCCCACAAATTCCCGGTGCCCCTTGCCCCCTCACTGAAAAAAAATATTGAACAAGGTTAACAAAAACACACCACAGAAAGCTGGTGCCCCCAGAGTAAGACGCTGGTGCCGCCTTTGCCCCCCCCTAGTAAAATCCTGGCTACGCCACTGGTGTATTCCTCCACTGACCCGAAACTTTCATATTGAGTGGTAAGACTATTTGCCACTTTTCACTTGGCGCGCAGGATAAATCACAGACTGCATTATGTGACCTTGACATCTTGACCGGCTACATGCAAGAACTCCTCTTGTCATACAGCCCTTTTGTTTCAAGTAGCTTCGCATTCGGCCCTGAAACAATAATGCTACTCACATCGTGACTGAGGCTTGCCCAAAAAAAAAGATAAATGAAAACCATAAATAATGGACAAAAGACGCGGACTTTCTACACTGTCAAATACATTTCCTCTGCATTTGTTTTCACTTGCCAAGGTTAGAACTTTTCCCATCAAAAGTGTCAGGGTTATTTTCTTTTTAATCTCTCCGTTCTCTCCATCTATTTTCTTGTTTTGCAAAATTTTGACTTTGTAAGGTATTCAGTATGGAGTGCGGTTCGAGTTTCGACCATACATGGGGGGCCCATTGGAGTGTAACCTTCCTATCCACCCAAGAATATTTGTTTATAATATATTGTCAACAGCCAGCTTTATTCAAGGCGTTTGGTTTTATCTTATTGTTAACAAAGTCGACCGACGATGAAAAAAAACCTGAACTTTGCTTGTGTTACCGTTTGTAACCCGCTGATCTGCTCTGTGTGGGTGAATCTCTGTGTGCACGCGGTATGTTGTGTGCTAATGTTTTTTTTGGTTTTTTTTTTTGCTCACTGCATGTCGACCAGACAAGTCCAGGTCAGATGTAAGGGGCATTGTACATACACGCACGGACGGAGCAGTACGGCCGTTTACGAGGGTTGGTATGCCGTGAGAGCACACAGCAGCCTGTTTGCCGGGCGGCTTCGCTTGCGTAGTCCCATGGACAAAAAGCCACAGACGCCTTGGACAAGACTAGTCAACATCCGGATTTCAACTTAAAACCTAGCCGGTGTCTTAGACTAAAAGTGGGATTCCCAGTTTGTTTACTGACAAAGCCACGTTTGACGGGGACCACAGTGAATGTAACACAGGTTTCAAACCTACTCATATGCTTATACGAAGAGGTATTAGCAGGCATTATAATAAATAAATTCCAAAAAGCAAACAAGCGAATAAAAAGAAGTATTGCAAGATATTGGACAGCTTTAGTTAGTGTGTTTAACGATGATTGTAACGTAGAAAACCTTTTGGTATTTTGATAAATGAACTAAACTAAATTGATATAAATACGCAACCATTCTACAGTGAGAAAATCCAGTCCAAAATACGGACATTCCCCCACTAAATAATGTCATGCGCCTCAGCTCCATAACCATGAAAACACTACGGCGTCAGCGCTTCAGTTGAAGAACTTCAGTGGCCGCTACTAAGCCTCATGACTCATGGAACACTTTTATTGCCTAGTGACGTCAACAGTGGTATGAAAACGAAATGGCAGTGCACTATGGGCTGAACCTCTCTGAACTGCTTTAAGGCGTAGGCCCATAATGCAGCAACTTAATGTCACGGTCATCTTCATATACAAAAATATCTGTCACAGCCTTATGAAGTTCAGAAACACACGCATGACTAATGACACGCATGTATACCTAAAGAAGTTGACTGAAATGTGCCATGTAGCGACATACAGAAATCAATAGTTAAGTCAAGGGTAAAAGTTCAGCAAATTTGTCGCTGTTTTCTAACTGTCGAAGATTTCTTTGTGATTGTTTGATCTTACCTCCATGATGACACTGAGTGACATGACTGTCCCCTGTCGGTTCTCAAATTCCTCGGACCTTTCTCTAAAAATCAGGAACCAGAAAGTTGTGTCTGGTTCCAGTAGGCATTGGTAGGCCTACACTGTCCCGCCTGCATTAAATCGTCCACCAACTCCCCAAAACAACTTGCGGCCCAACGTTTTTTTCCAGTGCCACAACTAGTGGTATGCAGTCTTTTTGTGAGTGTCCTTTCATTTTCGGCCTTGAATGCACTACCCTGAACGCTCCAATGCGTTTGAAGTTTACATGCAAACAATCGATTATTATTTTTCTGCCTTTCAGGGGACGCCTACCGTATCGGGCAACCAGAAAAAAAAATCTTGGTACAAGTTAAATTCAAGGCCGTTCATCGAGCTTTGAACAGATTGTAGAAAAAGTAGAATAGATTTTCGTTGTGTTTTTACTTTCTCCAAGCAGTCCACAAAAAGTAAGATTACTGATTTAATGTGATAATGAGGCTCATCGGGCCGGGGTATAACACGCCTGAAAATTAATCACAAAATTTAGGTTTAGAAACTAAGGAAGGTTGCACACTCCCTGGGTATGTGGCCTACATACGAAGGCGTGAAGGCATGAATTTAGCTTTAGATCCCCTCAAAACTTACAAAAACCTTAAGTTTTGGCCCCCACTCCCCAGAAATATCATAAAATATGGTCGTAGATCCTCCCTTTCGTAATAGTAGTAAGTGGCAGGCACGGTCACCTACAAGACCATACCAGTTGTAAGCACTCAGGATAGTTTCTTTTCATCGAAAATAATGCGCTTCGAGTATTTTGAAATATTTAAAGGTCTAACTTAAATAGTTTATGACAACCTGTTCATTGGTGTTTATTTTCTAATCTGAATCCCATGACAATCCCAAACCTTTTCTGTTTGTTGCAATTCGCTCAATAATTGAATGATTCAGTAATCTGGCTGAAAATACCTAATTCATTTGAGTGTCTAAGACACATGAACGGGATGTCTTTGGCCCCCGCAAATCCGCCACCTTCATACGTTGTGAGTGCGCCCTCATCGCGCTGATGTAGTTATTTTAAGATGGCGACTTCCATTTGAGACTAGACTGTAGAATTTGACTCTCAGAACTTTGTATCAAACCTCCATCAAATAAGTTTGATTCATGCCTTATTCTACGTTAAGGGGACCTTTATATCACCATGAATGAAGAGGATTTCAGCAAAGCAGAAATTGACGCCATTGAGGCGGCATGCAAACGGATTGAAAACATGATGAAGGTGGGCAGAGGAAATTTTGTTTTCTTCATGATCGTCACACTTCCATGACTTCCGTCACTTTACCAGGTTCACCGTATTCTCACAGCGCAGTTATGATTTTCTAACATTCTCCTAGAGTATTATTAAATTGAATGACAGTATTCATTCATATGGTCAGAATATATCAAAAGGTGAAGCGAAATGAGTTCATGATATACGGGCAACACTAATTTTCCCTTAAACCATCAGTGATCATGCCATGTTCAAAGTGGCTATCGTTACAGTAGTCGTAACGCTTTTCTCATTTTCTATCGTTACGGTACTGAACTGCGCAAGTGCGATGATGTAGCTGATCATCACAACGGTTTATATATTTTAAAATCACCTGACTCGTTGAATGCATTTGGCCAACTGGTCAAGGTGGAAGCTTTGGAAACAATGGTGTGTGAGTTTGAATCTGCACTTCGACAATTTTTTTTTTGCCTAAATTTCATATTTTATACTTTAATTGGTTTTCTATGTTGGTTTCTAATTGTATAGGCCTAAGCAGGAATCTTTTTTTCTTTTCTCATCGGAGGCTTTGGAGGATTTTTTTTTTAAGGGAAATAAAGTCCGAAATCTGCACTTAGGTTGGTGCGCTTGCACAGTTGCAGTGCCGTAACGATAGAAAATGGGAGATGCATTATGGCTGCCGTAACAACAACCAGTGCGTAAAATGTTTTACTACTTTTAGGCCTAACACTAGTAACAGTTATCAAAAAGTTATAACGTTCTAGGCAATAAAATGAAATTTAGCTAAAAAATTTCCAAATCATTGTGCATCAAGTGTCCGTATATAGAACTCTTTCCGGTAAAGCAAAGATTGGTAAATAGGGCCTACCGTTTTTACTGATATAAATGGAAAAAGTTTAGAGAAGAGTTCCATATAATTAATTCCCTATAGTGACCTATTAGTTGTCAGAAAGCAAAAGTATGTCCAGAAAAGTGCGATTTAGGAGGGAAAATACCGAATTGTTTACTGCAAAAACACTTCCAATTTTTCAGACCAGTCTTAAAGGGTTTGTGCACAGGTGTCAAGTGGCAGTCTTTCCTGATTTGAACATTAGCCCAGGTTGATTTCAACTTCCATACACAGACATGACAGAAGACATTACTTGCCCATTTTGTTATTACTTTGTGAGTTATTGTTTTCTTTTTAACAGAGGCCAGATCAGCTGGAAAGAGTTGAGCAAATTCGGAGAAGGGAGTCAAGAAAGAAGGTAGGAACCTAGGCCTAGACAAGTGATCATATCTGTTTTGTCTATTATATTAAATCACATAATAAAAGTTAAACATTGGTTATTGTGGCATCAAGTTCAATAGAACTTTGAGAGAATCTTTTGAAAGAGTCCTATTCCGTAAGGTGTTGTAAAATTACGAACACATTGTATCCACATCAAGTTGATGGCATTGGGAAGTGGTGGTGTTGAGAGCTGTGAATAATTTCATAAAAATTCCCCTGCAGTATTTCAAAATGTTGTTGCTTTTGGTCAGTCACGTTTTGGGTTCAAATTGTTGACTGTATTTTCCCACAGGCATCGGTGGAAGCCAGATTGAAGACAGCCATGCAGTCACAGCTGGACGGTGTCCGTACGGGACTGAGCCAGCTGCAGAGTGCCCTCTCTGGCATACGAGAGGTCAGAGGTTGGTAAGTGAACCTTGGCTGTATGATACCATCGAGGGTGCTACTTTGTCTTGTGCTGTTTCAGCACATTGGTTTCCAAATGCATGAAAGTCTCATCAAAGTCAAATATAAGAATGATCAAGCTAGTTTGAACAAAAATAATTTTAAAGGAGGTTGTTCAAATGTTTCCCTCATAGCTGAGCCCCTTTTTTCTTCCGTTAGATTGTATTGAAAACTTGCTATATTTTATCATGTATGTTAATTTCACATTCATAAATCATAAATTAGCTTGGTTTTTTTAGTCTCATTTCAAGCCCCTTTACGTTAATATTAGTTGCTTAAAATCAAGAAAATGCTCAGTGAGTAAGGAGCTTAAACAAAAATTAAAGACCGATTTAAAAGCCTGGGGGTTTTGTCCTCTTTAGTAGTAAATTCTCTCCGCCCAATTTTGAAATCATGAATTAAGAAAAGAAAACTTTGCTCTATATTTCAGGATTCAGGAAGTTGATGGCAAGTACCGGGAGTGTGCTGAGCTGTCATCCAAGCTGGGAGAAGTCAAAGAGGTTGCTCAGCAACATAGCCAGGTTAGTATGTCAAAGGTCAAAGGTTTAGTCAGATGACTCTAGCCTCCTAGTAGCTTTGTGGCCTCGCTGAGACAAATGCTGTCAGCATTTGTAGATTTGGCTGAAAAAGTAGGGATTAAAACTGATCTTATAGTTGGTGGTTGACAGAGGCCGCAGTCCTTTGATATCTTCATTCCTTATGCGTAAGTTTCCAAGAGGCATCAAGTCCCATCTGATGTAACAGTGACTGGGCTCTACCTTCCTTCATACCGCAAACCCTCTAAACCTCCTGGTGGCTTTGGAAGGATCTAGGATCAGTTCTTTTAAGAAGTGGGACCTGTGACTCATTTCTGTTATACTTCCATCTTTCTTCCTCAGCTGGCTGCTGCCGTGGAGAATCTGAAACACATCTTCACCGTGCCGGAGAACATCATCAAGACAGAGAAGTTCATCCAGGATGAGAAGCTACTGGAAGCTCACAAGGGGTAAGCAGGGGGAGGGGAAGACATCATGGAAGGGAGGTACCAGGTACAGATAGAGCTTAAGCTATTTTCTCTTTGGCATCATAAACTCCCATTCCTTGATTCCAGGATGCAAAATGAACTCTACTATTTTTGTTTTATCTGGCTTCTGAGAAGTCAACAAGAAAGGTCATTGAATAGTTATCTTTTATTCTACATGGGCATCCTCACAGCTTGATGGAACTGGAGAGCTCTCGGGATGACCTCTTGTATGAGCTGCATAAACATCCCTCTGAAAATCCAACGGATGATCATGTAAGTGAAACGAAAAACAAAACAACAGAAAGGAAGAAGGATAGCAAGTATTATCCAGAAAAGGCCAATCCATTCAATGTGATGCATTTTGTTTGTAGTCAATCAGGAAATTTCTCCAGTCCAAAAACATCATGAAAGAGACACATTCACCTTTCCAGATCCTTCAAAAGTCCAAATCCATTTTATGAGAAATTTGGTAGCTGACGAAGCCTCTAAACCATGTAACTTCTAATATCCAGTAATAATGCGGATTGCGTCCTGGTTGTTTCATCCACAGCTCCTGAAGCAATACTTCTCAGAAGTTGGAAGGCTCTCGGTTAGTATGAGCTTTATTTCTGCTGATTTGATAGATATTGATGCTCCATTTTTCCCATTTGGAAACTCAGGAACAGTTCATTCAGATTGGCAAATCTCTTGGAATCCCACATTTTCCCATCAGAAATATGCTACGTTCTGACAGAAAAAGAGAGCTCTTAATTTTGAGACAGTCTCTTGTCTTAAGCTGAGTGTCTAAAGTGAACTGGAGTGTCTTCTGTGTTCCAAGTTTTTGAATTCTTCCATTACCTAATCTGACTGTCCTGCAGGAGATGCTTTTCAGGCAGTTGAAGCTGGTCATGCACCGGGTCCTGAACGCTGCAAGGGAAAACCCATCCATGGTCACCACAGCGCTGCGCATCATCGAAAGAGAAGAGAGGTGAGCCTTTAATACCCTTGAGATACATCCTAAGGAGACTTTACTCTTGTCAGTTGGACATGGCAATACGGTCCACTTGGACTTCACTGGAGGATGTAACAGCTGGTCTGCTTATGGATTGAATGAGAGGGTGCATGAGACGATAGTAGGGAAGTACTTAGTGCTTCTCAGAGGATTGCTGCCCTTAGAATGTCTGCCAGCTCACCATGCTATCATGTGACACGTATTTATGACCTCTGCATAAAATCAGCACTCCCTTGTTAGCACAAACTGACGTTTTGGAGGTTTCAGCAATGTTACAAGCACTAATTAACATACATGTAATTTGGGATCTAACTTGACAAAAATGAGTTTTAAGTTACCAGAGGCACTACTGAGTTAACGCCCTTCAAACTTATCTGACGTAGTGCATCAGTAGGAACCCCTGAGCAGTTTTCACCCACATAATGCCCATTTTTCACCTAGATGCCAAACTGAGTGATGCGTCAAACCAAAGAGCTTATTTTTCACCCTCTCATACACACCAAACAAATTTAATGAAAAAAAAGTAACCTTAAAGCTCATTTTGTAAGATCAGGTCATATTTGTATACACAGTAGGAAGTCTCTTACGAAAGATCTTGAGAAGACTATATGAGACTTACGGATGCACCATGTAAGAAACTCTCTCTTTTGGAAGAAAAGTGGTTCTGATTAGAAGGGGGAGTACTCACTTCTCTAGAACCACACTTCTTCCAAAAGAGAGAGTTCCTTACAAGGTTCATCCACAAGTCTCATACAGTTCAGCCACCACCATGCAAAGCTCCACGCCTTACCCATCTTGGGATCAAACTCATGCCCAAAAATCTTTGTCTGATCAAAATCAGAATTGACAAGAAGATGCTAGACCGAGAGAAGATGGCTGGTTTCAAGGCACCTGATCGTCCCAAGAGCTGGAAGAAGAAATGCTTTGATGAACTCAAACAGCTAGTTCTTGTACGGTAAGTGGTTGAATATCATTTGCATCATTTAAACATCATTTGCAAAGGTTTACTGCATTCAGTCATCACACAACGTGAATGACAGCCAAATGTATATTTAACCATATGCTGCCAGGTTTACTTTGAAGTTACGTGACGTATTCCCAGGGGATTTTCAAGATTTTCCATTTTCAAAATGCTTCAAAAATTAATAACTTCATTGACTGGACGTATATACCCACACAAATGACTGCCTGGTGGCTACTCTACTCTGACAGACAACATCCAGTGATGCCTGAGTATTTCAGCCAGGCCTGCCGCCTTGTAAAAAGAGCCCAAAATGTGCGGTGTTGCATAATTTTCTTTTGTTCCCAAAACTGGCCCACTTTGCTGCTGGCAGCTTTTCAAATGTGGACCAGATTAGCGTACAGGGGTATTGTATCACTCATCCCTGTAGTGCTTTTGTCGCTGGTGGTAATCCGCTCGCACTGAATGCCACAAACAGTGGTATAATCATTCAAAACAATGATGGACTACCTCTGGAGCCAAGCTCCTTTGTCTGATTTCGGGCACCCTGGCTTTGCATATAAAGCCAACGACTCCGGTACTGGGCTCCCAAGCACGAAGTGGTTAATTCAGTTGGGGTTTTTCTTTTTGATTTTGTCTCTCAGGATTGAGGGCACTCAATTGGAGGATCGTACCATTGACAAAATGTGGCTCGTCCGCCATCTTGAACTCATACGTCAGAACATGGTCGGTGACCTCAAGGTTGTCAAGGTGAAGAACAAATTTCTTGGACCACATCCATGAAAGTATTGGTCTGCATTAAAAGACATTTTTCTCCAGTGTTACCAAATCCACTTTCCAAAACAAACGTTGTAGTCTTCTCTTGTTTTCCAGCGTGCGTGAGTTTTCCATGTTTCCAGTCGAAGCTAACTGTTACTGGACCAGTGATATTGTCGTGGAGAGAACTTTATGTCTACCTTGTTCACTGAGAAACAATGGAATTAAATTTCACCCTCGTCTCTTTGCTCTGTCCACAGTTCTTGCTAATGCCATGCTTTCCGCCACATTACAACATCTTTGACCATTTTATCAACATGTTTCAGGAGTGCCTGGCAGTTCATGTAAGTTGGACTTGTTTAGATGACATCACTTTCTCACACAAATAACGTCATCATTGTTAATAATGATTAAACATTTTGCCCAATAAGATTCAGATTGGCTTGAAATTTAGGTATTTTGTTTGATATTGATCTCTTTTTGTCAACTGCGCAACAGGAAATATTGAGTTTACAGTGAATTTCTTATTTTATTTTTTTTCATTTATCGCAGTTGCAAGAGATGATATCTGATGAATTGGAACCAAATGAAATCATCTCGCTGCTTACTTGGCTAAATGAATACAGGTTAGCACAGTAAATAGTGATTGAGATTTGATCAGCAATTTTCTAAAATTCCAGGATGATCCATTTTTTATATTTTTACCCGTGGTTGGTGAAAGATTAGTTTCAAACCACTCAGAGTTCCTCAGAATTGTTAAAACTTTACCTTCTAACACAAATATGATACCTTAAAGCCGTAATGATACCAATCCCAGTTTCTGATTGGTCACTTCCTGCCCTTGTGATCTAAACTGACCAATGATAACAGTCCAATACAAGATGTTCCCAAACATCTATCCATGTTCCTGATTGGTTGCTGATTTGCGTACGTGACCTCAGGGGACCAATGATGATGAGCCATGCTGAGCTTGGTATTGACATCAAGAAGTTACCTCCTCTACTTCCACCAAATATAGTTGAGGACCTACAGCAACAGTAAGTGGAAGAATCAGCAGTATTTGTCTAACCATTTGTACACTTCTGTGATCTGCATTTTGGAGCTTATGTATTTCTTAGTATCTGTTGTTTATTATCGATCCTCGCTACTTTTGAGGTTAACTTTTAAGCAGTAAAAGTTTGTTTCAACCCTTGAAGTCAGTGGTTGGTGTTTCTGATCCCCTTTTTTTCATCAGATATCTGAAAACCCTTCACACTAACATCCAGAGGTGGATGGGCAATGCCTTGCAGTCGGATGTCAAGGTCAGTTTGTCCTATATTTTAAACCCCACAATAGAAGTTTGTCACACTTATGTTGTCAAGATGTGCTTGCCACACAGCCCACACGTTACATATGCCCATATTACTTGTTAAAAAGCACAGAACAATAACTTGCAGTGCAATTTGATGTCAGTTCGTGTATTACTGACTCCAGAGTTCTGTCAGATTCAAATCACCCCAGTCCGCTCTCCCTTTCTGCAATTAGAAATTTCCTGTCTTCATTTTGCTAGGATTGGCAGAGTGACACAGAGCCAGATGCAGATGGCGAAGGCTACTTCCGTACCCAGTTACCTGTCATTATTTTCCAGATGATAGAACAAAATGTGAGTCCAATGAGAATTTGATCTTCCTCAAAACCATCGAGTGGTTTCCACTATCTGCTAAACTAACTTGCTGTGTTCTTGCATCCTCTTCCAAGGGATTTAACTCCTCCAGAATTTCAAGATTTTACGGCTTTTAAAAAAAAATGTCATGTTCTTGTTAGTATTCACGTATGTACATTTGACCAAATTTCCAGTTTCCACACTTTTTAGAACCTGCATTCATCCCTACGTTTGTTTGATGTTTATATCTTTCCTATTTCCCCCTCCGTCCCCTGCCATCATTAGCTTCAAGTTTCCAACCAAATCAGCACAGATTTGACCACCAAAGTGGTCCTACTCTGCATCGAAGAACTCCAGCTCTTCATTGACATTTACAGATGTGAGTCTTGGCTTTCAATACGTCATATCATTCAAATTCTTTGCCTGTATTTGACCACCAAAGTGGTCCTACTCTGCATCGAAGAACTCCAGCTCTTCATTGACATTTACAGATGTGAGTTTTGGCTTTCAATACGTCATATCATTCAAATTCTTTGCCTGTATTTGACCACCAAAGTGGTCCTACTCTGCATCCAAGAACTCCAGCTCTTCATTGACATTTATAGATGTGAGTCTTGGCTTTCAATTCATCATATCATTCAAATTCTTTGCCTGTCCATTGGATTTGGTATTTAAAATAAATAACATGACATTGCTGGTATTACCAGCCAAACAAGTGATCCTTGAACCCTGACCTTTGACCCAACTCTGCTTTATCATTTGCTAAGGGGTGCACATGCCCAGGGTTGTACCATTTATCGAGCAAATTATGGAAAAACTCACACATTTCCTTCCTATTTATTTTTTTAGGTATTTTTGCTTGGAACCTTCCTAAATCTACAAAACCTACCCTGTTGGAAACCAACACCACATTCTCTTTACTTCAATTTCCAACGGACATGAAGCCACATGTAAAGAAAGATTTGCTGTATTCTACCATCCTTAGTCCTACAAAATCTTCCAAACCTGTTGGTGGGTTTTGAAGGATTTGGATGGTCATGATTTTTATGACTTATTGCAGGTGCTATTAAGAATTACAAGAAGGATCACCTTGCTGACCGAAGCCAGCCAAGGTTCTACTTCCAGTACATGGTAAGCCAAAAATGAGGATTGTTCAACACAGAAAACTGCTAAGCATAGAGAAGAAATGCTCAGCAGAAATGGGCAGAGGCAAATGCAATGCAGTGCCTACTGTGTTCAACTGCTTTTCTGCTAAGACTTGCAGAACACCCACATTTGCGAGGCAGTGTTTCCTGCTGAGGAGCTTTGCAGCATTTAGTTCATGCTCTCAGTGGTTTTGGTAATCACTTGCCCCGTTGACCTTGAGCAAAACATTTTGGTGAACTTTCTTCCTGTTACAATTGGTCTTATCAGGTTGCAGTGGTCAACAATTTCATGCTCTTCATTGAATTCACCAAACAACTTGAGGTAAGGCTTTTCAAAGTTGAAAGTCCCTTTAAAATAGCCAAGGGAACCAGATTGACAAAGTGCTACTTTTCTTACCTACATCTCAGAAGCCGGGGTTCAAATCCCACCCGGATTGATTTGTGGATAAGATCTTCTGATATTTGCTCCCACCACAGAGGTTTTGATTTTGCCATTTTTGTCTTTGTTTTTATTGTTTTAGAAGAGACATCTCAACCTCCCTGCCAATGAGCCCAGTTCCACAACCTTTGTCCAGAACCTCGTTGATTCCTTCAACAGACTCAGTATGGAATGGTACGGCAACTTTTTATAAAGTTGCACTGGATTAAAATGTAGATAAGCCCATGTTTCATCTCTCTGCGATCTTTATGCAGCATTTAGAAAAAAAAA
>NW_019091487.1:466899-490725 GCF_001949145.1 Acanthaster planci | reverse complement strand
TATTTCACAAAATGCACAGGGATTGGCTGGTGTCAGAGGGTATATTTCACAAAATGCACAGGGATTGGCTGGTGTCAGAGGGTATATTTCACAAAATGCAATAATGGGATAATGCAAATGGGATAATTCACTTGTGCCCCTTACCTCATGGGAGAATTCAGAACAATAAAAATCACCTGTTTTTGGTCAACATTTCATATTTGTCTTTGTCATCCAAGCATGAGTGATCTGATTGGTGAGATGTTGATGGATCTACAACCTCATCTACAGCAACTCCTGTCAAGAACGTGGTGAGTTTAGTCGTCAAGCCTCTCCATGAGTACCTCAGCGCTTAGGCTACATCTGAAGCCATTAGTCTAGAGCTAGGTCTAGGTCCTCACCCATTGGAAAACACACTGGGCATGCTGACAGCAGACATAGCCACAATTCCCGAAGGATGTTTCCGACACAGCTGTAGAAATCTCTAAAGATCCAGCTATTTTATTCTCTGTGTGCTTGAGGGAGTGATAGAGGGCGCTGTTTAGCCTATCAATGGTTGCATTTCATTCCTGTGACTTGGGTTGAATGTAGCACTTGCACCTCTGACAGTAGCTGACTAACCCTGTCGTTATCGTAGGCTTCAGATTCAAACGTCTCCAGCCATTGACACCGTGTGTGTGACCATTGAGGACTACTATCGAGACTTTGTTCACCTCAAGAAAAACTTCTTTGAGCCACTCGTGAGACAGCTGGAAACAACTCTGGTGACAGAATACATCAAGGCGCTTGTAGAAAAGTAAGACCATCTATCAGGTTTTCAACAAAATCTTTAATTCCATTCATGATCAATGAAATAGTCCATCAGTCACACTGTGTAATTGCCAATGATACACTGGCATGGTTATCATCCTGCTGAGGATGTTTGCGAAGTACCAAGCACAAGTAGAAACACACAAAGCCTTTAAATAATTATTAACAGAATCTTTCTGGCCAGTTCTTCTGAACAGCAGTAATTTCATTTCCCTTTGTCAGTTTGCAAAGTCTCAGTCCATTGCCTAAGATCTAGATGGAAGACAGTAGACTTGGAATCCATTAAAGTTTAAATTCCAGGCTTCACATTTCCATTGTTTCAGCCTGATCCAATCCTGTCATTAGTGGAATAATTCTTTCATGTTTTCATCTTTCAATTTATCCACTGATGAAGTAATCAACCATTCAACCAATCAGTCAATCCATTGATGAAGTAATCAACCATTGGTTGAATCAGTCAATCCATTGATGAAGTAATCCACTGTTCAACCAATCAGTCAACCTACTGATGAAATAATCCACTATTCAACCAATCAGTCATTCCATTGATGAAGTAATCCACTATTCAACCAATCAGTCAGCTCATGAGCAAAGTAATGATAAGGTACTAATAGACCAATTTTCATTTCAACCAGGCGAATGACGTTCAGGAGCTACGAAGAGCGAAGGACAGCAGCTGACAAAATGTTCAAGGAATCTGAACAAATCGAGGCTCTCTTTGAACGCATCCTGAAAAGAGAGGTATTCAGTTTTGCCCCAAAATGGCTTTGGACAGAAATGTTCTGCATGCTCCTTAGATATCTGTCGATTTACAATGGAATTAGTCCACTTTGTTGTGTAAGGACCAGCTTACTGTCTGACACTTCATTTCTCTGAGAAAAACCATCCAAAGACTAACTTCTGATTAATACTAGTTGAACCGAGCGATTGATTATAGTTTGGTTTGAACCCCTTCCACTCATCAAACTTAGTACATATACTGATGTTTTAACTATTAATCAATTAATCCTATCTTGCAGGTGTCCCCAAATCTTTGTTCACAAGGCACAATTTACAACATACACACTGACAAATGTAAAGGGTCAAAGTGTAGTGGTGGAAACCAGTACAGTGTTTTAGGCATTGGAAGTTCAAACTTCCAACAAAATACTTAAGAACCAACATGATGTTCCACCTTTGCTACATTTCAAAAGATTGTCAAAATAACCCAGTAGGTAATTCATGAGAGTTGGTGGATTAAGCAGGTTACTTTCCGCAGTTATAGTAACATTATAGTGTTCACTACGTCATTGTCTCATCCAATAGGACAAGTCTCCATGTGAAGTTATTCCAATGCTGGCCGAAGTCATCAAACTGATGGACACGTCCCTGCTGTCCCTAGAGATCTCGGGACTGGTCAACAAGTATGCAGACATTCGCACTGACCACCTGGTCAACTTGCTTGTCATGAGAGGAGATATGTCCATCTCCAGTGCACGACAGGTAAGGAGTCAGGTTACCATCTTATATTACCGGTACCCGTCATTCTTAGCCAACCAGAGGCAGATTTGTATTCTGTTCCAAAACCACATACACAATGGACTATTAAATGCCTGACTTGAATGGCAAAAAAAAACCATTGCTGACCGTTCATATTCGGTCACTGTGTCTGCTGTTTCGATTTAGTACATTTGTATTTTTTTCACTTTTCTGCAGGTTATAGAAGACGTTTTGGGAGAAGATAGTGCAAGAAAGAAGACACCCAAAACAATCTTTTCACTTGTAAAATAAATAAAAGTATTGTAGTATTATTTAGGTTCTTACAGTTCATTGATGTGATGCCATTTATTATTTAATTTGGAGAGACATGTTATAAAATGATATGTTTAATGACACTGAGATCGTAACGCTTCATTGGTTGAAAACTGGTCATGTGATATATTTAAGAAATTCATCTCTAATCGCTGGTTGGATTACCCCAGATACATTTCTATAATCATCTTCAAGATTTGGGATTATTACAGTCTTGTGAACGGGTTACATGTACTTACAATTGGTGCCAGCTCCAACATTGGTACAAGACAGAAACTAGGTTGAATTTTTTCAGTCTACAAGATTTTTTTGCATTAACGCAAAACCGAGAAGACTTAACAACTAGATGTTATTACTGGCATATTGCACGTAAATGAATTAAGTTTAGTGACCAAACTACATGTATTTGGAATTGAAGATAATGCTGTAAATTATGTTAAAGGAAAAGAAAAATGGCTTGAAAACATGTGTAATATAGATTGCATGTACCATTCGTAGGCGTATGAAATGTAAAGATAACCCATGATTTTTGGAGGAATTTGTTGGTAATATACCAATTAAGGATCAACCCCTTAAGTGCAATACGTATACATTGCTTTATATTCGGTTTGCTTTGGGTGTTTTTTTTTGGGGGGTAAGTAAAACTGGCCCGCATTTTGGGGTGTGGCTAATATTTGTCAAAATGTCTGATCTCATTTTGTGGCATTGTTGCGTAACTTTCGTAAAACCAAATCATTTTTTAATACACGTGTTAAAAAGTTGTCGCATAGTATCACATGAATGTAGTGACAGTAGTTGGAAAGTCATGTTTTGCTCGAGAAATTCTCTTGTATGCCATCGATAACGTGGATTCACACGTGAAATGTGATGAGAAGTGTTTCGTCTGTCTCACGTTTGAGTTCATCTTGAGCATACTGCTAGATTATTTTCACAATTTTAGTAATTTTCTTTTCTCTCTACTGTCATGTCTTTCCTCTCTTTTGTGTGGCCACGTGATCAGCAGATAGCTCTTTTAAAATTATTGCCTGTCTGAAATTACAGTGACAGTTAACTGGGGATGAAGTGTCAAGCTTGCGACTCGAAGCTTTTGCGCGGAATTGTTCCCCCACGCCCGCTTCGAATTTTGAAAACACAGGAAGAGCTTTTGTATTGTTGAAAATCATGACCAAATCTAATCTTAGTGGCCTTTAAAATAGACCTCTCGCAAATTCAACCCTAGGCACGCCACATTAGATCAATGAAGTAGTTGGCACATTGTAAGATGCCCTGTATGGAGTTGAAATATTAAACGCGAAGCTTTAGAAACTAACAGCCTCCAACACTCAACACGCACTTTTTAAAGAAAATAAAAGGATGGTATGTTTGTTGTGTAAACATTGAAAGTTTGAATCTTGAGAATTGTAGAGAAAGAAGTAGACTTTACGTTAACAAGGAAAAGGGGAATACAGTGACACCGAAAAAAATGCGGAGAGGGGTCGGTATGAAGTTGCGCGATCCATTCGACGGAATACAGTGCATTGAAGGTATACCTTATGGTGTCATTGTCATCCGAAGATAGGATTTCATGACTTGAATGGTTTTCAATCAACCCTTCAAGAAACTGATATTAAGTTCTCGTTGAAATGTCTCTATATACCACAGACGTTGCATTATTAAGAAATCGCCTTGGATATAATAGGTTGATACGGATGGCGGCAGGAAACTTGTCCCATAGCGCGCAGACTTGGAGGGAAAACGATCTTGGAGACGGTAAACCAATCATCAGCTCTGTTGGTAACACGATCACAGCGTCTTTCTTTCGTCATCTTCCCGCCTTTTCTTGCAAGCCATCGTTAGGTTGGAGGAAATTGGATGAGAATAGCATGGGGTTGAAGTGAGGGTGTTATGACTAGGATGTTTTATGTGGTAACAAGAGGCGAAATTTTTACGTGCTCTCCGCAAATTGCAACAGAGTTGGCTCGCGCTGGTGACGTCATCGGCTGTTGTGATTGTTCTGTGAATAATGTTAATTTTCTATGGAAGTGACACTGGATCATAATGATGTGCATGCCTTCTTATCCACACCAGTCTAATATCCATACTGTAAAAGAAATAAGTAGGCCTATGTCCAGATCCTTGTGCAACGAAGGGGCTTCAGTAAAATCTCATTGGACAAGTGAAATCTGTGCCCAGACTTCCGTACTAACGCAGTGCGCATCATCGGACTCGGACGTAAACCAGCATCTGGCGAGCTTTGTCTCTTTCTAGAGCAGGTCATTGACATGTAAATAGTTTCCGAAACCACCTGTATTACAAGAGGAACCAACTGTTTTTTCTGCTTTAGCTTTGCGGCAAAACACCCACAATGCACGCATAGGTTGTTTTAACGCATTTGTTACCAACTTCTGTTTTGAAATTTCTCAGCAATTTTCAGGAAGATCTGTCGTCTCCTACCGTGGGAAGCTGTGATAAATATGTTTATTTGTATAACTTGACAACAGAAGGAAGCAAGCACACTGGTTTCAAACTGAACACTATTAAGTGAAGGTTCCTCACATGGAATGAAAGTAGGCTAGAGTAGTTTGATCCACAACTGACAAAATGTAAACGTACATGTACATAGTCGAGACGAGAGCGGGCGTCCACGTTTGCGTTGGGAATGCTGTGTCCTTTTGAGAAGGTGGGCCTTTTTCGTGTGTAAAGCGATTCGATGGTGGGCTTGTGTCGATTATGACGGGTTGACACTTCAAAGATTACGGCAAAATATTGTAGAGCTTGGGTAACTTTATATCTTTGCATCCCCTCCCGATTCCCCATGATAACGCCTGAGGGTAATTTTTATCAAACATAGCCGTTCAGGCAGGCCTTTTCCGAATAGAAATGAAAAACAAAGCTTTTTTTCCCACCCGGAGAAACCTTTTGGGTCGATGTAAATTTCCCCAGTTTACGGTTTGTTATCATAATGAATTATTTTATTTAGCATCAGGAACTAGTTGCACAGCCACTGCACTAGTTGGTTCCACATCCGGGTACTCCAAATTACGGTGGCCGGCGGTTGGTTTCCTGTTAATCCATTTATTAATAAGCCTTTTATCTTTTAGACAGGGCTGGTTGACGACGTGGCCGTAGTGTACACTTTGAACGTACTGGGTACCAGCGCACACGATCTAACTGGCTTTTTGACCCTTTAGGTCATCACCGTACGGTCTTTACACGATCTTCGTGTGCAATTATATGGGTACCAGTCTTTTATACCATGGATAACTGTTGGTTGCGTGGCAACTGATGGAAGAGATGCTTTGGACGAAAAAAAATTAACATGTACTAGAAAATGATTGTTCCATCGTTGAATTCAGACAATAACAAGATTCATAAAAGATTTTGTTCAATCTGTATTTCAGTCACTACCTTGTCGAGCTCCTGTCACCGATTGGTTTATTCTGTTGTGTGACAAGCAGTTTGATGAAGATTAAAACAAAATCTTGGTCACAATCTGTCAAAATGCCCGGTCAGTTTTTCCGCTAAACAAATGATACTTAAAGCAGTTTTCTGCACCTTTCCTCTGAATTCACTCGAAGAACGCTGACACCGAAACGGTTTCCTGCCACCAGAAACGAAAACAACGTGCGATATTCGAACGAATTCATTTTTCTGTCACAGTCCGGAAAGCTGGTGTCTGTAATGAATTTCCCGGCTTCGTCAGGATTTCTGACCAAGTACATGCTGACATCTTCATTTGCGAATTCCAAATCGAATGCAGCCCATTTGGTTACTCCGAGTTTACGTATCCAAAATCGATATCGGTTGTTTCAATTCGATTATATCCAGCCAGTTACACTGCAGGAATTTAATAGAAGTTACCGGCTCGTTACTTTGCCTGCTCTACTGCTGGGCCGATCCCCCATCGCCTGTTGGTCTTGATCTTTGAAATTTACCTGTTTTCATGTGTTTTAGTCTGGAATCTTTTTCCTCGCGCCGCTATCCTCCAGTGCACGTTTGTAATAATTATTTCGTGCACTAAGTCGTGCGTGATATGGTCGGCGTGTCCATATTTATAATCCAAATTTCATAAAGGCCGAGGCCTACTTTTATAATATAGTTTGTGACCGGAAAATTACCGACGCATGTTACGCGTACGCTGAACAACCTTTATTGGTTTACATGGTCATTTACATTAATAGACATCGAAATGTGTCACTTTTTGGCAAGTGTCAAAATCCAGAGTGTGTGTGCGGACTCAAAAAGCGAGTCACTCATCGATTGCAGATCTCATCGGAGCGAGGTAATTTAGTGTGCCTGCCTGTCACGTGGCCACGGATGGCCGAATATGGTCTATTCACTTTCGATACCCAACATTAACACGGCTTTCATGATGACAGCTCATTTTCCCCATTAACTTCGGTAACTCGGGTATACACGAAGCCCAGCTCCGAAACGACCAAAGAATCAATCATTTGTGTGGACATCGAGTCCCAAAAGGCCCCCTGGCCTCAGCATTTGGCAAGGGGACGATCGGCCTCGCCGACGCGGCAGGTCATGCTATCCTTCGGCAAAGGACAGACGGCGTGATAAGAACACCTGGGGCATTCGAGATACATCATCCAGAGACTAAATTGCAAATTCAGTTACCATTCTAAATTAGCTTCCCTTTGAACAAGGAGGTTAAATTTATTATGTCTCTTTATTTGGTCATGCAGTGTGCTGACTACTCTGCGATTCCTCGAAACAAAAATTGATTGCAAATTTTCTTTGAAAGTGCAAGAGCTGAAATGGTGGAAATAATGACTGCAAACTGACCGTCAAATCACATTTTTTTTCTTGTGGGTATTTCCCCGCTAATTACCATCACCAGGGTCATCGTTTGAACATGAAAGTGATGAAAATTGTCTGGTCTGGGTCGGGAGCTTGTGCGTTTTTGTATGATGTTTGTTGGGGCAGAGTGTAATGTGTGCGTGACGAGCGGACGTGTCGCAGTCAGACGATCGACCGCCAGGTTTTTTCGCTTTGCATTGTGGGTAACTAAGAAGAAAGAGGGCCGTGTGTTGTGCGCCATTGCTCTTTCCGTGGAACGGTGCGCGAAAACCGGCAAGTGTCGAATCGTCGCCGATTCTGCCCAATTTTTTTCACCTTCGTGAAATTTAGCCCCTGTCTTGTGGCCGAAGAGTCTTCTAGCTACCCTTGGAAGCATTGTGTTTCGTTTTATTCAGTCTGCAGGTGGGTAAAATAGGGAATTCCGGACTTGTTTTCGGGTCGGTTGAGACAGGAGCCGGCCGAATGCCGACCGACGCGCTGCGTCACGAGTCGTGCATTTTGTGGGGGGCTCGGGACGAGTGCCTACATTCTTTGGAAACTTTAGCCCCTCAAATGGTCCAAAAAGGCCCTTATCCCAAACGTAGGTTAGTCCAGATATCCTGAATTGTGTCGTGGTGAATGGCTTGGTAATGAGGAAGGACCATTTTTGGCTGTATTTTTGAAGCTTGAAACCGGGAAGTTTTCAGCAAGAATTCGGTTGCCGGCCGGGTGGTTGGCGAGACACCCTCGGGCGCAGTGCTTGCCCACCACATGACACAGAGTCTGTTTGACGCGACATTCACGTACATTATAAACTCTTTTGACATGGTTACCATGTCTCGTTTCACTGCATTTCCGCGACTGTCTTTGTGCATGTAACTGAATAATTGATTTGCTGCTGACTGTTCCTTCAATTCTCATAAATTTTTGGCTGTCTGACTGACCATGTTGACAGGAGTTTGAAGTGGCATTAACCATGTTAATACTAGTGTTTGGCCTTGGCCCTATGTGACGACGACAGATGTACATGTGAACTGTAACTTGCCAAACATTGTTTATGCAATGTTGAGACATATTTCGGCTGATACATTTGCCTGGCAATTAATCATTCTTTAGGTTTTTAACTGCACATTTCTTACTTGTGTATGCCCTTAAAAACTGTTCTTGTTTCATTTCTGGTCGTGGTGGTAAAAATATGTTTCGATGAGATGTACTCCCGCCATCAAAAATGGTAGTGTGAAAGTTTATTGAGAGTCCATACTTCACTTTTTGTGGATAAAATTATATTTTATCATGCCAACTTTTTTGTTTATCATGCTTGCTCGTATCCAGTTTTGAGTAGTTTATCACACCCACCAAGTGTAGCTGATGTTAGAATTAATCATGCATTTAATGTATCCCCAAACTTGCTAAATTTTTATTTGCAATTTTTTTTTGATTAAGCAACAAAATTGTAAATATACCAATAATAACAAGTAACAAGAACACTGGTGTGGTGTACAACTAAAACCATAATGCAACATGTTTGTAACTTTTCTTGACATTTTGCATTAATGCGTAGAAGTTTTCACTTCCTTGATTCAGCAATTTAATATTTCAGATGCAATACATTGGCTCTATGTACAAATGTATAGGTACACATGCTTGAAGCAGTGTTATGGTCCACATTAGTTGTACCATTTGTATTCTAAATTAATGCAGTCAGTTGAGTGATAGCTAGATTCTGTTCCAATTTTTAGCACCAGTTGCTGATTTCAATCGTACTCTTTATCATGTACAGTCGAACCTCGTTAATAAGAGTACATGTACTGTTAATACAAGATTCTGCTTTCAACGAGGACATTTTTAGTCCCTATCCTTTGTTTTCAGTGTTTTTATTCCTGATAATACAAGGTTCCTGTTATAACAAGGTAATTTGTCAAGTCCGAAGGACCTTTTATTGACCAGGTTCGACTGTACATGGTAAAGAGTCAATGGACCGGTCAATTAACCCCTGTCCTATGTTGCTCTGACCAGTGACATAATTTCTGTCTGACATGCTTGGCTCAATATTGGCATTGGTGGAGGGCACATGTTAACTGCATAGAGGACAGGGTTCAGTCTATTTTCCTGTAGCATAGACTCATCAAGAACTGCAAACAGTACTGTGTGGCTAAGGCTTCATGTATGCCCAGTTTACGTGACTGTGGCTTTAAAACAACATGTTCCTGTGGAAACTGCTCGCCACGCTTTGTTGCTTCATCCATTTTTCAAAGACCTGTGTTTCAGACCTGGACCAACTCAGATATGTAAGAATAGCACAGAATTGGGGTGGCCAGTTTTCAGTTAAATGTGCACAAAAGTGCGGAATAAATGTCATGTAGTAGTTTGACCCTAGTGGTCATGTTATAAACTTTGCTACGAGTAATATGCCATGATTTTCAAGTTAACTTGTAGCGTCTTCACATCATAAAAACCTGCATAAGCATATTGTGTAAAAAGTACATACACATGTGAGCAGGTTCGGGCACATATCATATGGCATAAATTGTATGTCCAATATTCAGTTTATTTGTGGTCTTGCTATTCTTTTACCAATGAGGGGATTGTTTTGCACAAAGCTCACACGGAAAGAGAATTTGAATGTAAGATATGAAAATGATGTCAGCTGATAAGGGTTGATTGGAAATTTCCATAAATGAAGTTCTTGCTTGTTGCGTGAAGATGATGTTTGACTCCAGAAGCACACAATAATTTGTCTTTAATTTGCTTTTGTACAGATTGGCCGACACCCCTGCCTGTGCCCATAACATCACCATGACAGACATGGGTGTCCTTGACACCCAAGCTGACATTGCTAAGGGTCAGGAGGGACCAGCTGCCCAGGCCAAACAGCCGGATGTCACAATCCTTCATCCACCTATGAATCCAGCTCGTCATGGCATCCAACAGATTGTTGACTGCTTCCGTTTTGGCACACCCTTTGTGAAACAGCTGATCCTGCAAGAGGCAGATGTGATCTACGAGTGTCGAGTCTGCCGCAGCCTTTTCCGTGGCCTGCTTAACTTCATCGAGCACAAGAAGTGCTTCTGTGTGGAACGAGTCAGCTCAGACAGTCAACTGGCAGGGAGACGGCAGAACACTGATGCAAGAGAGCATGGGATATCCAATGATGAAGCAGCTAGCATCTTATCTTGGGGTGGACCTGGACCAGAAAAGGAGATACGGAAAAATGCAGAAACTGCATCAGTTACAGAAGGCAAAGCTTCCAATCAGTCAAGTACAGAATTGAAGGACATATATGATGGAGAGGAAAATGACAGATTCGTTGTGCTGCGTCCAATTCCAACCACATCAAGAGCTATTGAGCAGCAGATTGTCAGGTCTGATCAGATCCTGCATGAAGAGGAAATCAATAAATTAAGTGCTTTCAGGGCTCTGAGAGATCAAGGGGATCAAAGTGAAGACACTTCCAAGATTGTAGGTGAGATAACTATTCGCCAAGCTGCCAAAGCTGGAAGAGTTGCTGTACCAACTTTTGTGGATAAAAGAGAAACCCTCCACACCTTACTCAAGACAGTGAACTCCCAGTTTTATGCAGAGAAAAGTACATCCCCATCATCAGATGCCACCAGCAAGAGAGAGACCTTGACAGTGGATGTAAGCACTCCGAAATCTGCCGTGAGTCCAGCTGCCTCAAGAACGAGTGTTTCTCCACGTGTGCCCGTGCCAGACAAGAAAGCCAGTAGCGTCTCTCCAAGACAGAAGAAGGTTGCCACTACCCCTCGCCCGACTACACAGCAGATGTCTGCAAGAAACATATGCAAAGTCTGCAAGAAAAAGTGCAAGAACTGGACAGCCCTAGCTTGGCACATGAGGATCCACAAGAAGCCCTTGTTCAAGTGTCCTCTGTGCCAGTATCGCAGTCCTTCTGTTTATAACGTTCGCCGCCACATACAGGCTATGCACAACTTGTCAACTGATCGTGTGGATGAGCTCTTGAGTCGCAAGATTGAGGAGAAAGGAACTGAAGTGAGTACCGAAAGCAAGAGTGGCCAAAATAATAATGACAGCTCTTCTCCGCCAGCCTGTGACATATGCTTCAAGACATTTGCTAACCGCCGGAATGTGGCCCGTCACAAGGTGATCCACGAACGAGAAAAATTGCAGGCTGAGGGGAAGTACACACCTGCATCTAATGCCACCCAGGAGGAAATTGCCAGAGGGAAGGTGATGCAGACCATGGATGAGAAGAACATGCGTTGTCGCCGTTGTCATAAGCAACTGTCAACTGTCCGTCGCTTGCAGCAACACTGCTGTAATCACTTTGGCTACAATCGCTATCGTTGCCGCATGTGTCCTTATGAGAATAATGACTATACGCAAATGCGGCGTCATATGATGGGGAAACATGGCCGACAGTTCCGCACCATCCAGCAAATTTCAGAGGCTATCAAGTCAATGAAGGTTGGTGTATGGATCAATCTGACTCAGAGTCAAAATACAGATGACAATGACTCCAAAAAGGCAGGTATCTCAGCAAACAAATCGTCGAAAGCAGAGGAGAAGAATCCCAAACAAGGAGCTTCAGTGAGCAAAGCTGGAAGCTCTACCACCAAACAGGGCTCTACAGCCACAAAACAAATTGGATCAGCCACCAAATCCATGAGCACAACAGCAGACAAAGTTGGTACCAAAGGGGTAGAAGATGGAAAGAGTAGTGTATCCTCATCCCCAGTGAGAGTTAAAGCAGAGTCTGAATCCAAGAAGGTCACAGACAGTCCCTCCAAGGATGTACCTTCTTCGTCAGCAAACTCACCCGGAACCTCCAGGAGGTCCCTGGTGGACACTGTTGCTGCAGGGAAGGAGAGAGAGACACCAATGCGTCAGGCCAGACTGAACCATCGCAGCGTTTCTCCCAAGGGTCCCCAAGAGAAAGAAGAGGAGGAAGACAAGGCACTGTTGCAGATGATGATGGACAAGAAGAACATGAAGTGTCTCAAGTGCAAGAAGCGCTTCCAGTACCACAGCTCCTTGCTGCGACACACCCGCATCCACCTCCTTGAGGAATCTTCATCATCTGAGCAAGGAGGAACCAAGAAGAACCGGGAGTCTGCCTCCAAGAAAGCCCAGGCCATCAAGTCTTTGATCAACCCAAGTCAGCTGCGTTGCCTAAGGTGTCGGAAGCGCTTCACTAGCATGAGCACCCTCAAGCAGCATGTTGGGCGCCATCTTGGGTACAATACTTTCAAGTGTCGATATTGCGGGTATCTGTCTCATAATTACTCCTGGTTTAAGAACCACCTCATGATCAAGCATGCTAGTCATGTTGCAAACATCACTGACCTAGGTCAACTCATAGGCAGCATGAAGACTAAATGAACTTCCACGTTTTGGGGAAAATTAATATTCTGCTCCAACAGCACTTGGATGTAACTTCCCCTGTTTGGGTTTTAATTGGATGGAAAACCCAATAATGAATCTCATTGGTATACATATACAAGGGTAATGTGTACAGAACACGACTTGTTTCTGTCTTAAGTTATGTTCATGTAAATACAAAGAATTCTTTTCTAGTTTACTACGGTTACATACATGTACATGTATGTTCCCTGGTTTAAAACCCATTATGACCATTTAAATGCTCTCACTACCCCAATGCCTTCTGTATGAATGTATCAACAGACAGGTTTAAAACGATTCTGTTACAGATGTTTAAACCAAACATGTGCATGTGCACATTGAACATTTAAGGTGTTAGCTGGTTCGTGTATCATTTTATAACCTAGATTTTATAAAATCCCGTTTTTGTGTTTGATGAACAATGAATATACTCTTGTGTTGCATGTGTGTTTTCTATTTATGTTTTCAAATCTATCTTACTACATGTTAAACACAGCTAAGTTGTAGGCCAGTATTTAGTGGCCATTAGAAATATCAGAATGGAGTGTTGATGGTGGTATGAACACTCTTGTCTACTGATTTCAGTTGTCACATGGAATGTGAAGTGTTTTTTAAGTGTCTGTTTCAGGGAAGGTAATGCTGTGAATAATGCTTTTCTTGTCCAGTTGAGAATGACCTGTAAAATGTGAGTAATCCTTAGTGAGCGTTATCACTCTGTCAAGAATTTGGCAACTGGGCAGTGTCCAGGACTTACTTGACCTTTGTTCAGAAGTAATACATGCTCCAATGCAAATGGCTGGCTAGTGGCTGAATCCATTTTCAACTAAAAAATACACAAAGTGCCATCCATAGCCAAGAATACAGACACAGCCTTTTCTGTGTCAAACCACATGTACCAGTACAGGGTGTGCATGTACATACATACATGTACATGTATGTACATATATGTACATTTGTACATGTACTTCTGTTCGTGTAGGATTTATCCCCGATGTGACAAATCAGAACCGATTGAGGAATTTTACATGTACATGTATATTTCCCACCTAGTCCCCCCCCATCACAGACACTTTTTCAAATGATCCCCCTTTCATTTCAGCCCTACCACATCTAAGTGCAACATGTTGGCTGTGGTAGGTGGAATTAAAATGCACTGACAAAAATTATTTGTGCATAAGAAATTTTTCACCCTTTAATGCTTGAACCATCACTGATAAATGTAGTGATATACTTGTAAAAAATGATAGGAGGTAGTTTATAGGTTTTGCAAGTTAGAAGGCTTGATGATGATGGTTTTGTCCAAGCTTTTCTTGCCCTGCAGAAGCATGTGTAGTTTTAAGAACTGTTTGTATTAATTGGGGTTTCTCAACAACATGCTCTCTGAGCATCTTAAGAACATTTCTGTCAAACACCCTATGAAGAAAACAGAAATGACCATCAGGATTCTCAATGGATACCTCCTGCTCAGCTGTTCATCTCAAAACCACTGCCTTAAAAGGGATATCCATGTGTGTACAGTGCTACCGCAGAACATCCATCCCGCAGATGATGGGCACAGATTTTTATTTTTTAAGTTTTAGTGCAATTTGCTGTTAAATTCTTGCTTGAGAAATTATAGTTTGGCTTGATTATTTTTTTGTACAAAAAAACCCTGCTGAATCAAACACTTATGCATTTTAAACTCTTTTTGTAACAAAAATTGTGAAGAGTGATTTTCATTCTCATTGTGTAGAAACTGTCATATTTTTGGAAAGAGACTGGAGATTTGTTAGACAAAGCTAGAGTCAAGCTGTTGTTGATGTATTTTTTTGTTATAAAAAAGCATATAATCTCACAGATATAGTTTTTAGGCAATGTACAACACACACTTTATCAGTTTCTGGACATAATGCTTCTTTGCAGAAATCGGAATGAAAATCCTGTGTTACGGTTCCAGTTTGATCAGCTTGGAACCTTTCTCCTGCACAGAGATAACAACATAACTGTTAAAGAAATAAGGCATTTTATGTTAGTGTGGAGAGTGATTTGCTTTTAAAAACACTACATGTGTGTGTAATAAGCTCCAGAAAAAGACATTTGGTTTGTAACTGGCTTGGACCATAGGTGTTTGCATAGCTTTACAAGATGAAACATCAAGTTTACACCCGCATGTATGGTTTTCATCCAAATCACATCGCTCCTCTGACTTTGACACAAGGCATATCCACAGTCATTTCCTACTTGTAATTTGTAACTACATGTATAAAAGAAAAATGCACAGGTTGTGTATAAGATCTAGCACTAGGAATTCAGTGTATCTGGAATGCTTGAATGAAAACGGAAAGTATATTGTAGGATAGAAAAAACTATGTTCAGTTTGAGTCGAATGTAAACAAATCATGCAGCTTGAAAAAATCATTAGGAAGGTGGTAAACTCAAATTATAAAAAAAATAAATAAGTTGAATTTGATTATGAATTTGAGTACTCATGGTTGATCTTTCTTGAGTACTTAAAATATAAATTTAATTTTGACCTGTCTCTCAAGTTTATTTGACAAATTTACATGTATTATCTACAGAGTTGCACAGGTTCTCACAGGTTGTCACTCTTCTGAACTCATTCCCACAAGCCCAGTGAAGGTAATATCTGTAATATACTGTTGACATGTTGTATCACCAATTATTGCTGTTGATTGCTCTTTTGATATTGGAAGTAAGGATTGGTCAAAGTGTTAGTTTGTAAGACTTTTTGATGACCACAATTACAAATGCCAGTTACTTCAGTGCAGATAAGGTTTAGGCCATAATTGGATCAATTTATGAAACTTATTGCATACATCTAAATAACATTCTTAGTTATGGCTCCATTATGTTGAATACTATTTTGTATCATTGTTATGAAAATACATATTTACTTGCACCGGTGAGTATAGCATTATTGTGGCACATTAACACCCCAATGTTGTTGAGATACAGTTAACAGAAATATGATAAACTTGTGTTATTTATATTTATATACATGTACAAAGTGCAAAGAAGTACAACTTCTTTAGTAGATTTTGTTAATTTGTGACCTGCTCTAGAAAAATGGGTAATAAGTCGCCAGATTCAGGCTAGGAGTTTTTGATATGGTCGGATTCTGTACATCACAAGCTACAATTTGATATATGAATGACCCCTGTAGTGCACGGTATTCTAGAGATATATGGACATTTGTATATCCACAGTTTCGGATTCAATAAAAGCACTTTTTGAGAAAAAGCTCAGAAAGTGTAGCACTTGGAAACACAGTGCTATGCAGGATTTCCTACTGAATGATCAATTTTTCACCTTTATTCATCAGTATCCATGTTTGTAGTCAAATTTCTTCAAAATCACGTTTTGAAGAAATTTTGCCCTCTCCAAATAGAACAGGCTATAACATGTTTTGGGATTGCGTGACTTATTACCCTTTTTTGCAGAGCGTGTCACATTTGTGCATTCTACATTTGAGACTAAGGTCATAGGACTACTGCCATGATTTAGGAATCATCCACTTAACATTGTCTGTGCTTCAGGGTACCAGGCTCTGCCTGTTGTGTGATGTCTGTTAAGTTAGTTAATTAGCTTCACGTCAAAAGCTATGAATTGAAAATTTTCCAAAAATGATTTATATTGTTGCCTGTTGAATTTGCCATTATACATGTAGTGAGATTTATTGCAGAGACAGATTAATTTTTTTCCACTCCTGTGTGAGATGAGTAAACTGTGTTATGGTTTTAGTGTTTTTTCTCATGGATTTGCATGCTTGCGCATTGTAAGTCCACTCATCACATTATGCCCCAACCCAAGGCCTGGTATTTTGATGGAATCTGTGGGACAGCTTTAAAGTGAGCTCCATGAGCTATTATGGGTTTTGATGGATTTGGTGCCCTTACCCGTTCCTATGAAAGTACCTAAAACGAGAGGTGAAAATTTATCTGCACACTATTCCCTTGCCCCATTCTGTGCTCCTTTTTTAAAAATCAAAATAAGCCAGACGTTATTCTTTGGTTGCAGAAGTGCATTTCATCCTGTTCTTATTGGCAGCTGATTTATGACGTGCTTTTCTGAGAAAAGCTGTTTGGAATTGATAAAAATGGTTTAAGATAACCATAAAGATTGAAAGGGGTGCCTGGAATTTTTGATGGGGGTATTCAGTGTCTAGGTAATTATCGCAGTCCTAAAGCCAGACTATTGCATTGGTTCTTTGGTCTTGATACTCCAATTGTAAACATGCTATTGGATTTCATGAGTGTGAAGTTGAGTTGGGTTTTGGATAATTTATTAAAGGGTAACAGAAGTAGAAAACATTGAGTTCATGTAAAGTCTTTTAGAATTACAATAAATTTGTAACCATTTCAAAAACATCGCAAACACTGTCTCAGTTCAAGGCAGAAATTAAAGCCACAGTCCTACCGTGTATTTCTTGAACTGAGAAGTGTTTGCCTGTGCGCCAAGCTACATCAAACACAACACGGTCTATTGCAAGTGAGATACTGCATGTGCTGTGCACAATGACTGTACATGTCAGCATTGTGGTGATGACGTCATCAATCAACCTGGGAGCACAAACGGCCAAAAGGGGATTTTTTTTGTGGATGGGGAAATGCAGGATCTTTTTATTCATTTTGGGGTCACAATTAATGGGGTGAACATTAAATTTACTATATTTTTGAAATGGTTTTTTATTTTTTATTTTTAAATACTTAATGTGAACTAAATGTTTTCAATTTGTTACCCTTAAAGCTGAGACTCGTTAATAAAATGCAGTATTTACACTCCATTTTTACAGTATTTACAGTCAAAGTTGAATAGTCAATTGTGAATTCTGACAAATTTCAGCCATAAATCTGATTGATGAATTCTACCTACTATTTTCAAGTTGTAGCGATGAAAGTTATAACTTGGAATTTTGCTGAATTTAATAAAATATTTCCTATTCTGCCGAGTTACGAATATTTCTGATTTTGGTAGCAAGGCTTAACAGTAATTTGTATCCAGATGATTACCACCAAAGAAACACTTGATAGAACTCCTGTGGTTTATCCTTTCATTTTATGGATAGTAATTTAACATCTTTTTGTACTTGTATACTCATGTATACTTGAAATAAAAATTTTGAACTGTGGTATGACGTGTAGAATATGACATTCTGAAATGTTTTCAACTTGTTAGAAAAGTGTCTTCTCAAGAACCCTGGTCAAATCTCATCCAAAGTGCTAACCATTTCCCCAACTGTAAAATTTTGAGATACTTCATTCCAAAGCACTGTAAGTGATGACTCTGACAAGTAATGTCCACACAGGAAAACAAATTGGTCAAAATGTAATTAAAATCTACACTTTATGAGCTTATGTACTTAAGACAGGGACATTGTGATTCACAATACATGTCATAGTTACTATACACAGGCATGGTATGAGCAGAAAATTTCTTCACTAAAACATTGTTAAACTTGCATTGAAATTATTAAAAGGGGGCCATTATTGTCAATACTGAACTCTAAATACGGCAAAATTACCTATTCCTGTTTCACTGAGCTGCTCAGCCTCAGGTAAAGTTATACAATTGCTGAAACTCTTTCAAGCTGAGTTTTGTTTTCACACTTTTTATCCATATTGACTTATAATTACAAATAAAGTCAACTAAATAGCATGCTGTAATGACAGAATTAAGTAAGGGGTTGAATCACATAATTTTAGATAGGGGTTGAATCACATAATTTTAGAAAGGTTATGTTTAACTTGAAAAGGTGTAAAATATCAGTGGCAACAGACTGTTGGACACCCATTGTGTTTTTGTGGTCCCCTGAGACCCTTTGGCAATGACATCAGCTTTGAGGATACCTCCAGCTAGGGACCAGTGATGAGGACACCAAATTCCTAAGGTCTTAAATGGAAAATGACTTTTCCCTATAATCTACAACCCAGATAGTTTGCCATGGGTTACAATGAACCACAGAAAGGTGAAAGCTAATATTTCAACGGAACAAAAATCAATCTTGCAATCTTGCACCAACAATTTACAACATACACATAGTTTCATGATGTCTAATGTAGTACTTGAATACTGTATGGTATTGAACTTGGTAATATTGAAATACTGAAAGACAACAGAGCTACGATCATTGGGATTAACTTGCAGTTATGGGATTAACTTGCAGTTGGAAAATTAACTTGCAGTTGGAAAATTATAAAATGTTAAAGTAGTTTACACAAGGGACAGTATGCTCACTATGTCACAGTGTCAACAAAAATCTAAAATTCACACTCTGCAACATTCCTATTTTTATTTTAACTGGGATTTGTTTAAAGTTCACAACTTTCCATTTTCTAATACTGGCTAACTAGTCATTAATGGAGTCAGTAGGCTAAAAAGTTTCAAAATGTTTGAAGTTGTTTTCCCAAGTTTGTCTCAATATTGCTCATGTCTGGCCCTGTGCAGTACTGTCTCCGTTCAAAGACCCACAAAGTCCAAGGAACAAGTTTGCTTAGCACATAAAATGCTTGCTAAAAACAGGTAACCAACCCAATGTACTTTTCTGACTGGTTCCCTAAACGAATTAGCAGCATGCAGCTTCAGATTTTCTTCACACTGGATAAACCTTTCCACTCATTCAAATGGACACACCGTCCTACACCTCACAACCAAAAAATGACAAGAAAAAGTGATTGCACATCATACAATATCAATCTGCAAAGATGTTACTACCAGTTTGCTTAAACTGGGTGCCAAACCGTATTGGAAGATCACATTGAGACTCTTCAGTGGTAGTATGAAAGTTATTATTAAACCTTTATCTCGGCAGATGACAGGGGCTGCACTTATTAGTGTCAGAGGTGAATGACCTAGTGTAGTTTAATCTTGGACCAGTATGGCACTCGCCTAAACCTCTTCCCAATTTTACATGAAAATAAGATTAAGATCAGCCACTGTAGTTTCCATGCAATGACTTCAATTTCAAACTTTCCAAGTTGTTCACATAAATATCCTACACCATATCCCTTGAAGAAATAACTACGCCCTCCTATTACTCTTTTGCCATACAATAGTTCTTACGCCAAGTCATATTTCCAAGAACAGTCAGACTTATCCTGTTTTAAGTGTCTAAAACAACACCTGCAAGTTTGTTTTTGGCTAGGACTGACACACTATAAAAGAAAGTAAGGAATTTTAAATTAAATACCCCAAAATATCTTTAAAAAGATAAATATCCCGACATATTTTACAAAAAAACGTCTGAAACATTTGACAATTAACTTACCCAAGCTAAAAAGTTAATAAAAATTCTACCAAGCAAAAATGTATAGTGACTAGTAAGATTTCCTGTTGGATTACAATAACTGAGCCCTGAAGAATGTAAGTGAATGGCAGAAAATACGAAAGTACCAATTCGTTATGTGCTTGGAAGAGGGACGTAAGCACTTATGCCCTTTTGCTAGGAAGCATGATCACTGCAAAACATTTTCCTGGCAAAAGGACGCAAGTATGCAACTGTTTTATTTTGATGAAATATGAAGATTTCTTTGCAAAAAGTTAGTAAATTAATTTCCAAAGTCATTGAATTAAGTTGTTCAAAGGTTGCTTTTTGTACAGCTCGTGTTGATTTTTTGGTAATTTTTATCCATTTTTACTAAATAGAGAGAATGTGTTTCTTATGCCCTTTTGCGGGGGAAATTTTTTCTGCTGTGATCATGCTTCCCGGAAGAAGGGCGTAAGCGCGCTTACAACCTTTTGCCGGGCACACGACGAATTGTGCATTGTTGAGGTCCAGTAATGGGAACAAACTGACCATCCTGTAGCAGTAATCAACACACAATGTGTTATCATGTCCACTGGATATCAAGATGGGAAAGAATAGCCAGCCATCAGCACAATTCTGACATTTTATAAACAACTTTTCTTCAGCAAAGTTCAATTAAAATACGGAACAAGGTGGAATTTCTGTTTAGTGGCCAAGTAGATGGTGACGGGACAAAGAGCTCTTGCCATAAAATGCAAACGCCTACTTGGGTACATCTAGACAAATCACTACTTATTAAAATTGATAAGAATAATGTCAGGCATAAATATAGTGCATCTGTGTAGACTCACTTCAAGCAGAAGATAAAACTTTATGGTGAATGGGGAACACAACATTATCTTAAAAAATTAACCTGCCATACTTAAAATTTCACATGTTTAACGATGACTGAAGTCAAGTTCAAATGTTTTCACCTCTCGCTGATGTACCTTGCTAAAGGAATGTATTAAGTACACTCACACCAAACGTGCACGAACAAAAATCACTTCAAATTTATCAAAACAGCACCAGCTAAAAGAAAAACCAACATATAGAGGTCACACTTCTGTCATAACTACCAGGCAACACTAAAGCACACACAGTTTTATGCAGGCCTTCACAAAAAATCTTCATGATACCACAGAGCCAATACCTTCTGCAAAGACTGTAAACAGGCGGACAGAACAAACTCGCCATCTTGAAAGAGACTGCTTTGGAAGAACGAGACCCAGTCTTTGTCCATCACATGCAGGAACAACTACTGACCAGCTGTGCAGTATCACGTTGATTATTCTGTTTGGCCAAAGCACAACATCCCTGATTCATAATAATATCCTAACAGTCCTCCACTCTTCAACTTTCTGTAGGATTGGGGACTGCTGGGGTTAATCACTCATAGCTACACTGTGAATTGGAACCAACATCAAGTAAACGGGATCTAAGAAGCCTTCCTCAAACTCAGCTCTCCTCACTGTCAGGATCAACTCAAAGTCCCCAACTCGGAAACTGTATGTTATCAGACAAGACGGAGATGTTTTAGTTTAGTTGACACATGACAGGCGTACAGATGGTTCTGGAGCCTTCTACATAACCTAAGGCAGAGACAAAGTCAAGGAGTGAGAAAGTACTATTGATATTTACCCTTGTTATTCTGAGTGGCAGAATTCTGGTGAATTAGAACTCGGAATGTTCAGCATATATCATTGACATATTTGGGTCAGGAAGTTACTGGCTCTAGTATCACTGCTTGTCCTTGGCAATCTAGCTTAATAACATAAATCCCTCATAGCATTTTCCCAAGGCATAGTACTGAGTCCCCTTTTAATATCTGCAAGAAATCAACGGCACACTCTTCAATGACAGTAAACCTGATGTAAAGACATAATGCTTGGACACCAACACACAAAGCTATTTCTTTTTCGCCTATGTGTCCTTCTAACTAACTGTAGGCATACTACACGTGATAACAGAATTTAAACACACATTCTCAATAACCAAGTTGAAAATAAATTAGTTTTGCGTAATGCATGCTGGGAAGATCACAATTGGGGCAGAAGTATGTATGGTGCTGGTGGAGTCTTATGTGGCTGCAGTGGAGACTAACTTTAGTGGTAGTTATGGTGACATCATGCAGAGTGGTCTAGTGATGTTTGCACATCACAACAGACATGCATTGTGTAAAGGGGATAAAGCTGATAAGGTTAGTCTCTAATTCAGTCTGGTTGGCCTAACATCATCCACTCTGTATTGCTCAGTGACTGTCACCCTCTATCATCCCTAGCATCTGACGTCTGACACCCTCTCAGTTGACATCTCACAGGTCTAGCGAACTCTATCAGCCCATGTTGTCCAACACGGTCTGAGCCAATTGCTGTATCTGAAGTGGAAGAGACGGTCGCTGCTGCATGCCCTCAAGGAATCGTGGGATTGCACTCTCCCCGAAGGCGGTGCGGAATGTGGCGTCTATCAGCAAACATAAAGAAGTTAACATGCTGGTACAACGCGGTACACTTCAATAACAATTCTGCCTGTCAAACAATTATAAGTAGGCCATTGCTTGCTTCATTCCAAGTTCTACAACTGGGCTACGACTGGATAATTTTTCCCTCTAAAGTGAGAGTCCAAACAGCCAATCAATACCAGACAGCCCAAACAATACCTGTAGCAGAATGGTAATGGAACAAGCAAATCAAGTCAAATTATATCTTTCCCTATGTCCTGTTCGACTCAACAGGACACCACATCGAGAAGCATTTTTCCTAATATTGATTTTTCACTTATTCCTTAAAATCATACATCTTCTGAATGTTTGTAGTTTTTCATGTCTACATTTTAGCTGTACAGTTGAACCTCGTTAATAAGAGGTCCTTTGGACTTGGCAAATTACCTTGTTATAACAGGAACCTTCAAGTTATACACGTATTATCAGAAAGAAAACAATGAAGAACAAAGGATTGGGACCTAAAAAACTCCTTGTGATAAGCAAAATCTTGTATGAACAGTGCTCTTATTAAGGAGGTTTAACTGTACATGTGTACACAAAGAAACTTTTTCCCATCTCTGTAAAGCACTCATAACCTGAACCACATGCTGTCGGGTTTTTTAAAAAATGCAGTGCACGCATACAGGCGATTTTCAAGATTTTCAGTTTTCAAAATTCTTCAAAAATTCATCATTTCATTTAATGGACGTTTACAACCAAATGAATGACTCTTTTATGGCTACTCTAAGCTGACAAGTAACCTTCATTGACTCCTGAATATTTCAGCCAGGCCTGCTGCCCTGTAAAAAAAGCCCAGAATTGTGAGGTGTTGGGTAATTTCCTTTGTCCCCAGTGAATGCGAGTGGTGTCTTTTCAAACAAGGCTGGATTAGCATGCAGCGGCGCTGTGTCGCTCATCAATGGGGCCCTGTCACTGTTGTCCACGGTGCTAATCTGTGGGTGCACTATGCCCAAAACAGTGGTATACTAGGTCTTTTGTTAAAATTTCAGGCACCCCTGCTCTGCATATAAACCCATGGTGCTCAAAACGGGGTTCCCCGGCAGCAAGTGGCCAATACTGTGTTCTGTGAAGTGACCATGCATGCGGGAATGTATGACATGGACTCAGCATATGATAGTTGGTCAGGCCCTTTGTGATTTTTGTTCCTACCTTTAAGAAGCTGCAGGCTGGTCCAGAGACCGATGTGAATGAAGCTAGGGTCAGGGTGCTTGACAAAACGCTCAATGTATCTCAGAAGACCTAAGATATTGGCTGTGATCAGCTCAGGCTTCAGATCTGTGTGATTGAATGATGTATGTAGGGTCTATCA
>NW_019091487.1:455606-466366 GCF_001949145.1 Acanthaster planci | reverse complement strand
GCTGACCAATGGTGCCAGCGCTGTTGTACTGTACATCGGCATGGTGTGAGTTAGCCGCTAGACTGATCAGTTTACTGAACACCTTCCAATCTTGGGCATTCACAAGGATAGCTTTGGCTTGCTCTGTAAACAAACGCAACAACAAAGTCAACAATGTAATTAATGCCTCCATTATTTAAATGTTCACGTGTGTATGATGTTGTAGTGGTCTGTATTTGTAAATAATAATGTTTGTCATATTTGTCAAGTTTACTTTTCGTTGTGAGTTTCTAACTGTTTAATTAATTTGTAATGATTGCAGGGCCCCAATGGAAACCAGTTTGCAACTGTTTGGGCATACCCTTGGTAAAGAAATGAAATAAATAAATAATGTCAATGTTAAAAAATGAAGATCCTGTTGTATCTAACCCATGATAGGCAAGATGTGTCTGAATCAACTGGCTATGGCTAGCAATAACACACATTTACATGAGAAATGGCAGCAGCCGCTAGGCAGTGTCTTCCATAAGTTTACATTTTATTTTCAGCTGCAGCCATAACTTTCAGACACGATCTAAGTCAAGACTCATCATACAATGGTCACAAGTGAAGACTTGAGGTTCAGCCCGAGTAAAATTATGATGCAGTTTGCTGGTTTCATCAGAATCAACAGAGCAGACATCTAACAATCCCAGATTTGGAAAATCTGCAAAATGACTTCAACTGGATCAGCAGAACTCACCATCTGCAGACAGAACTGCCAGGGCAGCGGTCAATTCAGACTGGACCGCTAGTGGTGATGTTGACCGCATGAATGCCACAATCAAGCTGTCTAATGTCCCCTTCTCCACAATAGCCTGGAAGGAACGAGATGACATGGTAATCTTAGTAACCAACCAAACCTGAGTTCATTTGTCCACAAATTTCTGTATTAGTCAGTACCAAATTCAGCCTAGGGCATGTAAATTGACTGTATAGTTGAATCTGGTGCTGCTTTGATTTCCATTTGGGTGGTTTTTGCCATCAAGCAAACAAATTATGGACTTCATAACAACAACTCACCCTTAACTGGTCCCCTGCAGCCAAGTTTCGTATTGTGCCGGCAGCATGGCAATGAGCATCCCAAGACATGGGTTCCCTAAGTAGGTTCCCCAGCTCAAGTAGAAAACTTTCCCTGACGATTGGCATCTAAGAAATACAAAATGCATGTCACTCCCTTTAGAGAAAACTCTCATTACAAGAACATTGTAACATTTTAAACTGCACATGTACATCAACTTTCCAATCATCTCTTTCATAAAATTTCAGTATAATAGAGAAACCTTCTAGGGTCATGATGTCTATGTAAAAAAGCTAACCATAACCTTGCCAGACACATCAAAGTGTAACAGGTGTTCTCTGGGATCTTGTGGTACACTTGTTGAGGCAATCAACAATAGTAATTCATTTATGATTTTTCTTATGATTTAATTCATTATTGTAATCTCAATGTATGCATTCTGCACTTTTGTGATTGTGCTTAAATTTATTTATATATTATAGTTTTGATGTGAAGGCTCCTTTGGAAAGCAGCTTAAGTTAAACTGAAAGGATGACTCTCATTAAAGATTATAATAAATAAAATGAACAAAAAATAGAGGAAACTTTTCAAGATGATTGGTGCTTGTCCAACTGCAAAATGTCAAGGAGCAGCCTTCTCATTTTGACAACTGTTGTATGCTGTGTTCTACAGGGTGTCTGACCACATAACGCTAATGAGCTGGGATTGACGTCTGGAATGCACTTGCCAAAATGTCAGGAACATCTTAGATGTTCTGAGTCTCACCTCATTCCTTCTGTGTATGGAAAGATTGCGTAATGCCGCCACCGCCGCAGCAACTGTATCCTTGGTGCACGTCTCCATGATACGGTGCAGCGGAGGCAGGGCACCAAACTCCACAATTGTTACCTGGTTGTCTTCTAAAAAAGACGCATTTAACAGAATGGACAAGTATGTTTTGAACAATGGTCATTCATGGGCTCCTATCCTTTTGTCTAAACCTTTCTGTGTTTTGTAATGCATAGCTATAAATATCCATGAACAGCAACGTACAAAAATCAATGTCTGTATTACATATCCCCTTTGTGTTGTTATTTCAACAACCTTGCAAAATCCACGGCTTTGAGTTTAACACTTCATATACTTTGTGCAGTATGCAATTTTATTGGAACAAATCTTCCGACATGATTAATAAACACTTTTTTGATCATTAAAAAGAAATCTTACCGTCTGAAGCCAGATTCCTCAGAGCAAAGCATGCTTGGCACTTGACCTGTAAAGACAGAAATATGATTGGTACGAACTCTTCAGAATGTAACGTAAATGAAAACTGATCTTAAGCTGTGCAGATCTAACACACTGCCGACACACATCCTCTAAAGACAGAGAGATAAGAACTTGGTGAACATGTCTTGAGCCAAGGCTGAGGTGCTTTGGTCTTACCCAAAGTCACGACCTATTTCTGCACAATCAACTAAAATTGGTCATGCATACTCTGCACCCTGAGCAGATGAAACACTGCATTCCATCTGTTCTTACTAGCTAAGAGTACTTAGCACACTCCTGACATTTCCATCTACAATTCCTGTACTATGTCCATTTTCCTATGCCTTTCAGTATTACTTGCACTTTTACTTGCTGAACTAAGATCAATCCAACAGGTGAGCCTTCGCTAATACTGTGGACCTAATCTGCAGTGTTGTTGGAATTGGGTCTATGCATGCACGGTAGAGGGCGCTATACGGTCTACTCCAGAAACAATAGAGGACAATTCAGTGGCATGCACACCACTTCTTCTTTGCCAAAGGTAACCACAGTAATTTTCCTCATTTTGTACTACCAAAGATGAGAGGTCAAATGAGGTAAGTCTTCCCTCCGCACCTTTTCTGACGGCGATTCCAACAGCCTGATAAGCTGCCTCAGGACCTTGTTGTTGCCAGCTTGGACCACTGATGCGCGATGTGTAGCATCCACAGCCAGGTTGCTGAGCGCTGCAGCGCAGTAGTACTGGATCTCTGAGTCATCTGAATGCAGGGATGCTACAAAGAGTGGCACGGCACCATGGGATACCAAAACAGTCCTCGTGGAATCTGGAAAGAGCAGAGCGAATCCGCTACTCAGAACCAATCATTCCTATAGTTAACGACCACCACGGGACCACCACAAGTCCACAAAAAAACCTTCAGCCAGACTTCAAGGCACCAGCTATTCAGATTAACTACAACAAAGCCATTTCTTTGTTGTCATTCAACCAGTTTTGTTTCAAGTTTTGTGGTGGTTTCAACTATAAAAACTGGTATTGATTAAGACAGTACAGCTCCACTGCCAGGCTGACTAAACTGACTAAAAAAAACCCTTCACTAACCATAAAGGTCACAGGATCTCAACCAATTCTGACTTCATTGTAAATGTGCATTTTCCCTAGACATAAAGCCACCGTTTAGTAATCAATAATATTGACCATGTGTTACTCCAAAGTTCACACAAAGCCCTGCATTTGCAGAAAGGAACATAATTCTACATGTAGGCTTCTATAACACAGTAAAGTTGACATTTACAGGTATATGTGCTGACTTTTCAAATGGCTTGGATTTTTTAATCACACACTTAACTTACCGATGTGCGTGAGATTAAGTAATGCACCTGTTGCATTTCTCTTTACTCTCATGTCTGGTGATCGTGCCAAGTTGATCAGTGGTGGAACACCCCCACAGGATACAATCTCTTTCTTATTAGCATCTACAAAAGAAATCACAGATGTCAAGACAAATCATCCACAGAAAAACTCACATGAAATAATAACTCACAGTATGGACCATCAACAGGCAACAGCTGCAACTTCTTCAGATACAATCTTGAATTCCAGTTTAAAAAGTCTTAGTGTAACATATCAGTCAGTTGGTTATCCCTTTCCATGAAATGATTAAGTATTTTGTGGAGCAAGGCCTAAGGAGACTCTATGAAGACATGGCACATGTACCTGTCGTTGCCAGTGTGGTGATGCAGCCGCATACATTGCATTGGATTTCCTCGTTGGGGGATCGCAGTAACTTGATCAACAGCTGTAGGGCTCCACTTCTCATAATCACCTCCTTGTTGACATCTGTAATGAGGACAGGTCATTAACACAGAGTCAACAGATCAACTCGCAGTGATGGGCTGAGGATCAGCTGCTGTGAATCGGTTTGCTTGTGGAGGATACCAGCATGTCATGCCGGTGTCCCACAGTACAAGAGTCCATTTTGTGTACATACCATGGCCATGCAGTGCCAGATTGCTGAGGGCTAAGGAGGCAGCTTTCTGTGTCTCAATGTCTCGGGATTCCATCAGGGTAAGCAACGGTTCCATCACCTTGTTGTTAATGGGGTGGAGCACTGTAACAACAAACAGACAATCTTGTGACTACAATGAGGTCACGCTGGGAGGTATTAATTAATGGAAAAAACAGTTTCATACTGAGTATTAAGTACAGGATTTGAGTATGACCACGCAACAGGCTTGGGCAAATCCATGCTGCAATTGGGTAGAATCGTCTCCAAATTTGCAATCAGAGTCGCGATTCCATTTTTTTGAGGAATCGAATCCACGTCACCGCCGATTCCATAACCTTGAAATCTGATTCCAGAAACAGTCCTGCGATTCCAAAAGACTGCCGTATAAAATGATTTGTCGATTTTTTGAAAAAATGTGTAGTTTTATGCCAAATCAAGGAACCTACATTGTAAACCACGCGGCTTTATTTTCTTTGCCAAAAACTGAAGTCTGTGATGAGACATGACCCACATGCTTTGCAAAATCACAGCGGCACAGTGCAGTACTCCGACCCATTTGTCTGCAGCATGCTGATGGCCCACTGTTGGCTGCATGCCAATTGTGACTCCTAAACATGCTGAGCTTTTGGGTACTACATTGTGAGCGATGAAAACTACACGTACATTGGAGTTTTTCCCGGACGCCAAACTCCTTGCAATGAAATTTCTTGTCGCTGATTACCCTATATTTCTTATTGGAAACTCAATTGCAACATCTGAAAGATTGACACCAATTAGAAACTAAATTCTTGGAGTGTTTATGTCTTCAAAAAAATCTTCCACTGGACCAACGTCGCGGTTTAATCTTCAAGATCGAAGCAAACTGTGGTGGAAAAAGTAGGCCTACTTCGTCACATATTATAAAAATTTGCTCAGAACTGAAAAAACCTAAACAATGCAGCCCTTAGCCAGATATGAATTCCTCCTTTACCATGAAAAACTCGAAATGCAAGTAATTGTTGAAGCATTTGAAATTCCCATGTTGCCAGCTTTTGGAAAATCCCCTAAATCCCACGAACCTTGACATAAAATCAGCGATCCGAAGTTATTTAAAGTCAAACAGGGTTTGACAACTAAACCTAAACCATTCATAAGAGAGAGAAGCTAGCGAAATCTGCAATGGTATCGGTCCTGGTGGAGATCGGTGTTCATACATGTGTTTCTAATAGTTATGCATGCATCGACCACTCTCCGTTGGTGATTGGACATGTGGTTGCGGGCCGGCTGCAAGTGTTTCTTTGCTGATGCTTCATTTCCGAGTCTGTGAGACATGCACCACAATTACCGCCATTCACTCTGCCAAAACACAAATCTTTGACTACTTTTCATCCTTCATTTCTGCCATAAAGAAAAGAAATTCTACTCAACCTGTTGAGTGAATTGAAGGTCAGAATAATGAGCAATTCTCAAAATATTTCATCTCCACCTTGGAACAAGACTAACAGCTATATATAACGGGTTTGCCCTTACCCAACGTATATTAATAAACACTGTATGCTCAGTTTATTAATATACGTGGGGTAAGGGCAAACCCGTTATATATAATTAACATCTCCCCAACGCAAAAAAAATACATCTTGAAAAAAGACTAACAGCCTCATGTTGAAGCTGGTAGTCGGAACACACATAGGAAGAATGCAGCTTTAGGCATGTTCACCAACGATTGCACGAACAGGCCACTGATGCAAGCAGTGCTCTGCGGCGTGCGAGCAGTCTAGTTTTGATGGAATTTACAATCGAAAGATCAAGAAAACTATCATACTTCATCGTCGATGGAATAAGGTCACATTTTTTGGGACTTTCAGGAAAAAAATATTTCTACAGTACATTTTTGACGGCATAAAAATAAAGGTACACACCTTATGTTCTTTTCTTGTCAAATATGCATTTTAAAATTCATGGTCACTTCTATCTAAACTGGAAAACCTGAAAGCCAGCGGTCTACGTAGATTGATAATCTTTTCCCATAAATGATATGCTTCCATCAAGTTAAAATTTCTGATTTAAAAATCAGTAATGATAATAAATCTTTCATGTTTCCAATGCAATAAAAGGGGATCATTTTTAATGACACGAGTGTTTAGGAAACAACTTACACGTACATGTACAAGTGCATTTTGCATGTAATCTCGGGTATACTCAACATGGCATTCGCACATGTAAAAATTGGAATCGATTCCGAGTGGAATTGTGATTCCTGGACGGAATCGGAATCAATTCCAAAAATGCTGGAATTGCCCAACACAACCACGCAACCACTAAGTCCAAACAAGACTAATATTTCATCTGTGCCTTTCATTTCAGCGCAACTATATGAAATCTTCCAAGAAAACAACACCTCAAGCTAGGTATCGGTAATACGGTACCTGTCAAAGACATTAATGCCAATGTTTTCTTGTTGTTATAAGAGCCCTTCACCTCTGTGACCCATGATTGATTTCCAGCCATAATAAAGACAGAATGTGCCATCTCTCTGGATTTCCTACGGTAATCAACATTTCTTCCGGTCTTACGTCTACCCCCACCTCAGCAACTAAATATCCCTCTAGTTCCTTTGCTGATTAACACAACATACTTGCAGAGTCATAGTGCTCCCAGAAATTAAATCCTTCATCAACAATTATGCCTACTAAAAATCATGACTATTTAATAATACTCCAAATATCACTTCTGAGAATTAGATCTCCAGAAACATACCAGTCCAGCTCAATAATCAGGTTGCTATTCAGATTTCAACAAGAACTCTTACATCTCTCACTGATCTCTGCCAGACAGAGGGCAGCAGACCTCTGGAGGTCATCATTGCGGGAGTAGGTCAGGATGTTAATGGCTCGTAGCCTCTCCTCCGATAACGTTGGCTTCTCCTCGTATTCTGCAAGTAGGAATAATGCAGAACAGTTACTCTAAGGCTGAGTCCCAGAGCTACAGTACATGTAGGTCTACAGTAGATCTTTGGCCATAGGAAATGCACAGGGATGCACTGACAAGAGACACAGCCTTAGCTATGCCAGCTGGTTTTGGACACATTCATTGAGGCAAAGACTAGGGGCATCAAGGCAATTGCTTCCAATGCCTCTTTGAAGTTCCTGCCTTGTGTACATACATGTACATCATGTATACAAACTTTACTATTGTACAAGTAGCATCCTATAAAGGTCAATTGGTATGAATGAAAACATTCTGTTCTTTTCAACTCTACATTTCATTTATCCTGCAGGCAAAAGTTCAACACAGAAAATTGTTAGCATGTAAATACTATACCTCCATACATGTAACAATCACATGATCAGCACTCTCACCACTGGACATCAGATCATGACACACATCTAGACCAGTCCCCGCTTCACAGTCCCAACCAATATATGTACATGTACAATGTGTGGTGATTGCTAACCAGACTATTCCCTGGTACCTCTGCTATTTTCACAATAGCAGTAAATATGATAATAGTTATCTCTAGAGGGGACAGTGAACTGGCACAATATGGTCCTGTTGGAAAGCTACTGGTACAGCTCTTTGTTGATGACTGAAGTTTGGTTGAAGTTCATTTCTTCATGTAATTTCCTTACTAAAAGTACCTGTTGAGCTTGAAGGCACATGCAGATATTCCTCCCAAAATGCTTTGTAGAATGCCAAGAGATTGCTCTTGAGCAGCACATGCAATTTAATACATAAACTGATACAGCCAGGAATCAAGTTTGTGCGCACCGCAAAACATTCCGTACAGCAGTGGACCGTGATTATCATCATTTTGATTAAACTGGAGACCTCCAGGTGAGGGAAATATTACAAACAATTAAAGACAGAGCTAGATGTACATGTACGACGAAACAGTAATTGACTGCCGCCCTGTGACGTAGGGCACGATGTTTAATAACCAAGGAACTCATTCCACTCATTTATCCTGACTCATTCATCCTTACCTTTCATTTCTTAAATCAATTATTCTTTACTTTAGCTTGTACTGCACTGTCGTCATATTTATGGAAACAGCGCATTATAAATGTTCAATTATTATTATTATTGGCACCCAAGGTGAAATCAAGGGTTGTATGCACCCCTGAGGGTGTTAAAACGTCTTGTCATACCTGTGTCTTGGATACTGTCAGTTTATTGGCCCAGAACTATCACATGACAGGGCGATATATCTGCATATCACACTCACAGTGAGATATCTCTTTCTGTCGAGACAGAAGAGCTTCGGGAAGTTCAAGGGTGAACATTTCCACTCCTTTAGTCAGTTTTGCATGGTACCATGATACAGTTTGTGCATAGGCTACCAGGGAATTTGATCAATGATTGCGCTCGTATAACAGACTCGTTCCCGTCTTCAAGCAAATGTGATGCACAGTAAAGATTTTATAGGGGCCAAACACACAACCTTTGAAATAAAGCAATTTTTGCAGTTGTGCGTTTTGCTTTTAGCATTAAAATAGCGCAATGCATTGAGTTGGAACAGCGCATTGCGAGGGGTTTAATATAAACCATGCGATACAGTTATATATCACACTGTTTGTTGCCATGGACCGACCAATTAGAATTGAGAATTCAAATTTTCCTGAAGATAAAATGGGATACCACACTAGTGTTGCCATTAGACTGACCAACCATCATCAAGGATTTGAGTTTGCTCAGCAATAACAACCAATGGCAATCCATGTGCTCGACTCTTACCTACCTCGGTTTAAGTAGTTCAGCAGTTCATTCACAGCGGCTCGCTCCTCATCCAAAAGAAGTGGTTCGTACAGGTCGTCGTCAAGTGTACGAGGGGCATAGCAACTGCAGCACATGCAACAATATGACAGGCAGTAGTCCAATACTGTCTCCATGATGCCAGGTCAAAGGTCACAGTTCAAAGTATCATATCAGTTTGTACATTGATTATGACTCAATATGAACAACTCAAAGTGTGAGAGAAATCAGCCAACGGGATGCTTCAATGGCTCCACACCAGAGGTCAAAGTTCACTGGAAGGGGTGGACCCTTACATGGACATGTACCACAGACTGCAGCCACTCAATGATCAGGTTTCTTCAGTCCAGCAGACACTTGAGACATTTACCCAACTGCTTTTGATGAGACTCAACTTGATCACTGTACCTACAGGTTTGAAGAAACAATAATATGTGAGCATGATTAGGTGCAGAAAAGTATTTACCCGTAGTTACATGTACATGTATCTTTACCCTGGGGAAACTTTTAAGTGGAGTGCTGGTTTCCAGAGGGGCCCAGCAAGTGTAGAACATTTCATTACGATCAAAACAAACAGAATGATATTCAGAACAAAGAAACAAACTAACTAACAAACAAGTACTGTAGAAAATGGTAAAATGTGGGAATAAAAACATAGTCATACATGTAAATGTATATACCTCAGACAGTCTCCCTATTCAACAGTGTGCAACTTGACCGTGTATTAACATTTACTCATAAATACATGTACCTGGGACAGTTTTTTTCTATTCCTATTGGTTGAAACATGTACAGTACATGTGCATGTATGTGACTATGTGTTAACATTTGATAATGCCCATTGAGAAGTGACAATGCCCACTGCGTAAATCACTTGCTGGCACCTGGAATCAAGACAGTTTAATCAATTCTGATTGGTCAAGTCTGTGTGCATGCCACACGCCACGCCACGCATATCATATGTTGACTTCTTTTGACTCTGAGTAAAAAGGTATTTATGAATGGGAATAAAGATGTGCTTGGCCAGTCTTTAACTAACATTTAAGACCTTGCTCAGGACAACGAACACTGATCATGCTCCAGCTACAGGCAAAAGCTGCAGGCAAGAAGCATGAGACAGGTGCATTCTCCTGAGCCGGTCTTAAATGCACATTGTACATGTAGACTGGCCAAGCACAGGTGTATTCCATTACTAATACATGTATATATGTACACGTGACAGGTACATGTACCGTACTACTGAAAATTACCAACTATAGCACCCATAAATGCATGTACATGTACATGTACCGGTACGTTTAAAAAACGGTTTTTGTACATGCTTTTAAAGTTGGCTTAAGTAGCAGGCAAAGGACCTTGAAAAGATGCAGGAAAGGCCTTGTTAAGTTGTAGGTTTACAGTTCCTTAAGACCATTACACAAGACCGCTACAAGATCGTCACAAGTCCTTCAGTCACATGCTATTCAATGAACTGCAACAAAAGCATTTCTTTGTTATCAATTTCTCATCCCGTTACTTGTGGCTGGTTGCGTGGCTGGTCTTGGGGCTGATCACGTGTCTGGTCTTATGACTGGTCTTGTGACTGGTCTTGTGTCTGGTCTTGTATCTATTCTTATGACTGGTCTTGTTTCTGGTCTTTCTTCTTGTCTTATGTCTGGTCTTGTGACTGGTCTTGTGTCTGGTCTTGTGAATGATCTTGTGACTGGTCTTGTGTCTGGTCTTGTGTCTGGTCTTGTGAC
>NW_019091487.1:419297-437383 GCF_001949145.1 Acanthaster planci | reverse complement strand
TTGCTCCATGGCTATGCCAGACAACTGATGCCAAATTACTCATTAATTTGCTTGGTACAAATATGAAATACTGAAGCAGATACAGAAATTTGAAAAAAAAAATTGGAACACAACAACTATCCATCCATCATGATCAATTTAGTATTCAAAATATCGACCGCACTAGTTCACAAAAAAAACATAAACACGGTCCCTGGCTTTATTTGCTTTTCTTTGATTCGTGGTTTATTGAAAGATACCATAGTATTACCTTGACCATTCACAATGATGACAATGTCTAAACAGCAAGTCTAGTTATTCAAAGTCATTTATTAGCCTAAGAAGGCCCTATACATCATCATTCTTGAAGCTGACATTTTAGACAGACAATTTTAGAAATAACAACAATATTTGTACATGATTAGAACATTACCTGTTCATTCATCAAGTTGAAAATCAGTATTTGTATAAGTATGCATAAAACAACTACATGTACGTACATGTACAGGTGTTTGCATCGACTTGGTACAAGTAAAATGCAGTACATATGGTACGTCATGTAGTCACTAGTCAGTCAAAGGAGTTCCATTACTCACATTTGCTCAGCCTACACATACATATATGTACATATGTACAATATGCAATGTCGGAACAAAATGTGTTGGAGTTATAGTACTTTAACCACATGGGATAAGTTTGAATAGAAGTATTGTTTGGTTGCTTTTTGGTTAACTTGTCATGCGGTTGAAGATAGGCAGTCAAGTGGATACAACTGTCAACAACAATCTTGCCCCATTTGCCACTGGCTTGACATGACATGCTTCCAGTGCTTTAGTGAAGCAAAAGAGTCACAGGCAACATTGAAAAGATGAAAGCTCTTCTAGTTTTGGGTGACAGATGCATGCTAGTTTATGGATGTAACACATACTTACTGGGGTAGGTACTCTCTGAAAATGTCAGTGTGTTTTTGAAAGTTTTGACGAATTGCTGTACTGCATAGAAAAGATCTTTCCATCCTGAACAAATTCTGAGAGCTACCGGTAAATGCCAAATCAGACGAGGATTTTTGTTAATAAGTGAAAGCTTTGTCACAATTATGGTACTGCTTTGTCATCCATCTTTGATGTGCAACACATACACAAGGAAAAGTCCAGGGGACAGGGGCCATGGCAGCCACGTCTCCCTGCTCCTCCCCAGAATTTAAAAAAAAAAGAATAGAAAAAAAAAAAGAGAAAGGGACAACTTTTCATGTCCCTTCCCAATATGTAGCTTCAGTTCCTAAGAATGGCCACTAAAAGTTAGATGAAAAATTCTAAATCTTTTTGGGCCCCAAACACAAGTTCACGCCCCCCTAAAAAATATTATTGGGCCTTTGATATGAAAATAAAAGGAAAATGTAAACATACATGTATATGATGTGACCTTTACTTTTCAAGTGAGAGGTCAGTGCCAGCAATGTGTACATGTATATTTACCCACACAATCTTTACATGTTCTAGTACATGTTTGTATTTACGTACATACATCTCAACCAGCCGGTAATCTTGACCTACCCGTATACAAGTCAGGGTTAACCAATCTGGGGGTCAGACAAGCAAGGACTCTGTCCCTTAATTAAACTGTAGGGACTGTTTTAGGGGCACAGCTAACCTACCGGTACACACCTGTGTTCCTGTATGCTGCATGATATGGAACCGGGGTCATTGAGGGTGTTTTTTGGGGGGGAGGGAGGTTGCTGTTGTTGTTTGTCTTTGCTGTTTTCTAAAGAGTTGCAAATCAGATAACATTTTAGCAAAACTGCTTTCTTAAACTTTGTGGACTTTGTGTGTGTGTGTCGCCTTCGTCAACATACATGTACGAATGGTACATCTTGTAAACTTGTCACAAATGTTGAACAATGACAAACTGAAAACGCAAATTGAATATGGTCAAGACACTTGACCATACTTGGTACAGTACATGTACCGGTACATGTACATGTAAATGTAGGACCTTTTCCAGTAAACATTAACTTCAAAGTCATCACAGTAGATTTCATCACTGTTTGTTGATGATATGCCATGCACACTCAAAACTATTCTGTCTCAACAAAATGCAGCAATTATTGATAACCAAGAGGGTCTTACCACTTAGTACCTACAGGTCTACAATGCGGTCTCAATGCAGAAACCATCCGACTACCCACCTCTGGTAATAGGCCACTAAAGGGTCACTGGTCACCCAAGAACCAAATTACCGGTACGATGTGTGGACTCTGCATGACATCACATGACAAATGTTGTTTAGGCCAACCAGTATCCCCACCCTACGCCAAGACTGGAACCAGTTTACTTGACGACCTCAAGGATACGGAGGTACCGTACTCCAGCAGACTGGCTCTAGTCTGAGGCTATCCACGCCCCATCTGCAGCAATCATGGCAGTAGTCAGTCATGTCGGTTTTCTTGGCCTTGCTTTTTAAAATTATAGGCCCTGTAGGCAGTGGTGTAACTAGGGCTATTATTGTGTCCAGGGGACACCCGGGGGTACACACATTTTTTTCAAGGGGGCACCAAAAGACAGAGCTGAAGCGGCCTACAGCTGCATTGATTTCAAATGGGAGGAGGGGGGTACTGGGGCACCGGTATTCGGTAGGGGGGGACAGTTATGCCAAGTCCTGCCCATAGTGCCTATTTTGTCTTTCATCTGATCTCTCATTGAGAGTGGTCTCAAAACTCTCATTTATACATGAGCAGCTGTCATGACCATGGACGATGCATGCATGCTGTTGGCATGGTTGGCGGTAAAACTAGCACTGAGCGTTAAGCCAATCTTGAACCTTGTGCAAATTCATCGTACAATTTATTGTACTCCCTCCTGCAAATCAAAGGCAAATCAACTCAGGATAGAGAATCAATTTGCACAAAGTTTAAGTTTGCGCTTAACAAAACTACTGTGTACTGGCAAAATTAGCAATATGTGCATATTTGTTCAGGGATTGTATCTTTGGAGACTTTGTTCCTATAATAGAAGGGACAACTACATTTTAAGTTTTGAATTCACCTTGGTAGATGATTATGACATCATGCTCGATAACTGTAGGGTTGATGTTTTGAAAGAGGGCAGGGTTTGGAGTTGTATGGGAAATTACACCATAGGTGTAAGGGCAAACTGTGAGTCACATAACACATGGTGGATTCAAATTTGCACAACTGGTTTATCAGTAAGGAAGTCACATTTTCTGACAAGTTACAATTTGAAATGTCCAAAAAATGGGAGCAGTGCAATAAAGGCAGCGTTGGCCATTGCCTTTGGTTTGGTTTGGGGGGGTGCTGATCAGTTCCACAAGATTAAAATCACAAAAAAATGTGGCTATCCAAATCGGTCTAAGCAATCCCCATCTATTCCAAGGTACAGTGTACATCCTAGACCCGACGATGGAGTAGCCTACATCACAGGGCCCTGTGCCCCTGTAGGGCCCTGTTGTTTGTTTCTACCTACCTTTTCAAACTAGGACGTAGCTCGTCGTCGTTTCGTACTGACCTGACGAGATCAGTCTGATCTGAGAGAAGGTTCTTGCTTCTTCTTAATGTGGGAACGCACATCTGGTACACACAAACAGCTTGACAGTCTGTCGCCCTTTGTTGATCTCTGCAGACACACTGTACTTAAGTTCTTGACCAAAAAAAACCAATAATCGACTTCCACTGATGTTTACATTTTCTAATGATAATGCACTGCCTATTCATTTTGTACACGTATCGCGTGATGGCGCTGTACTCTGAGTCGGATCTTAATCTTACAGACGCGGATTGTTTGGGCACAAAATGCGCGGCCAAACAATGGCAGCGCTTCAGGAGGGTAATGTCATGCTCAACATAACCTTTTTCTCATGGGGTGATGGCTATTCCATGCCTCGGCCTCCCTCGCCTCCCGAAAACAAGCCAAAAACAAACAGAAAATGCAAGGATATCATTTCCGGAAATAACTGGCCATTTTCTTATCAACTAACCCACTCGAAAGCGATAATGTTAACCTGTTTTTGTGTGTGTTTGTTTTTAATTCATTTTTTTTTTTACACTTATTGTCTACGGTTTTGCTTTAGAAATATTTTCACTTCCGGCGGTTCAATCGTGATTTGTTCAGTGTGTAAAACTTTGAGAATTCCGCCGGGACATGCAATTCGCTCCAAGTGGGAAAAAAGAGGGCGTGTTTTTGACTCGGGCCAAGCCGAGTACGAGTAACTCAGGCTGCATCCGAATCCGTTGTCTTGACAGCGCTTCCACTTTCAAGGAAATTTCCTTATTTTAAGGAAATTTTTGCTTTCGAATGAAATTTTCAGGAAATGAAAAAATCTCATGAAATTTTGAGGAAATCCCCCAAATCTAAAGAAATTCTAAGGAAATTATTAAATTCTGAGCGAATTCTACAAATATTTACAAAATTAGCAACAAAATCTACATTTCAAACTCAACAATAATATTCTGTCAGATTCAGGATGACTTGAAACAAGACTAGTAGAATCAATATCACCACACATGATGCACACAGCCTGATTGTTTTTTCAAGACCGTGAGTTTGAGCACTGTACTGACCTCTGCTTATCATCTGGCAAACAAGCATAGTAGTTTTGGTAGTATATTAGGCTTTTTGGTGGTTAATTAAAAATAAGGAAATTGGGAGGAAAGTAAAGAAATTTGGCTCTGGGGATAGGGAAATTTTCATTTTGACTGTTGGAAGTACGTGTCTAGGTCTAGGTCTTCGCTCTATTGGAAATGTGTGGAGATGCGTAGGCAATAGATCTAGCCGTACCTCTCAGCTCGAAGCCCGTTTCGGACACAGCTTTTAGGCCTAATTTACTCCAGTATGTATGGCCTTTGCGTACACGCAGAACGCGTGCAAGAACCCACTTGTAACCACCTGTCTTTCTTTTCGCCAAATGGGGGGGGGTGCACTGCAGCTCGAGGAGGATAGGTTTTGTCATTAAATATAATCTCCAAACTGTCCATGTGTTTTTCCGTTTGCTTTCGATGAGCCAATACTGAAAACATCATAAAAAAGATTATAATTTTACACCCTCAGGAAAAATTGTACTAAATAAAATTCATTCATATCTTGAGTAAATTTTACTGAAAACCGACATGCAGCATACGGAAGTGTGACAATCTTTTCTGTGAGCACAAAGTGAGGGCAGCTTTAAATGACCAACCAAACTAACTTACTGCCGTTTGAAAACTGACACTTAATCGGCTTAAAAAGTTGACTTCATAACCTGACTTAAGGATTTACACTAAATAACTACTTCCCAGCATAAAAAATTCAGTTTTAACTGAGAACGAATAATTTTGTTGTGTAGGCAAAATTTCTTTCATTGTGTTGACTTTGAATTCCCTTGTTTGTAAATTTATTCAACAGAAACATCAACACTCTGCTTCTCACTTTGGTTTCATCTCTGCCCAGAAGAAGAATTCTGTCACTCACACGATTTGGGTTCAGTTTGTCTGCATATCTGACGAACACAAATCATGGCTTTCTTGGAGATTTTCCCGGTGAAATCTAGGGAAAATAAACCGGACAAATTAGTCGTTCACTTCAGCTTTGAAACCACTTTTGCCAATGAGTAACATTTCAGACGGTCCCAACTTCGAGATAGTGAAGTTTCATATACAAAACCTAATAGGCTAGATAGACTGTCATAAATTTCTCACTAGGCCTATATAGGCTTAAAGTTAAGCATTATAAAGTACAACTTGAAAAACTTTCTGAAACTAAAAATGTGCGACTCACTTTTCCTTCTGTTCCTTCTTCCAAACTTGACGTTGGTCTCCGGTAATTCACTGCTGCGTACACCTCAACCATTATTCTTTCCAAATTTATCCATTCCAAGTGCAGAATTCAGTTTTTCTTCCAAATCTGACTATTGAAGCACAAAACCTCAACCGGTGAATCAAGGAATATAGGTATACTATGTACGTTAAAAGCATTTTTCCCACAACATATTTTACGGACTCTATATAATACTCTATTTCTACCATATTGTGGCGCCGGCGGGTTCGGTCGATGGGGGCGCCAGCTCGGACCCGCATGGCTGGCTGCCCCTGCTGGTATGCGAACGGTTTTCCCGCCTCGCGCCTGCGCAGTCCCCGCAGACTCCTTGGTCGAGTTCGGGCGGCCTGTTCTTGACACGGGTTTCTTGTTCTCGCGCACGAAAGGCCGGAACACGACTCAAGAACACTATTCTCGGAACAGGATCACGCGCCACGTCCTCGTCAGGGTTTTACTAGTACAGGAACACATGGAAAAACTCGTGAGATTTTGAACAGCTGCCAAAAGCCATAGACTATGTAGACAATGGGAAGTTTCGCCAAATTAACATTAACTATTTTCCGGAACACACAAATGAATGTTCCTGTTTATATAGAAAAGAATTCAGCCCATCCAAACCTTAAGTCTCGAATCACGTACACCGCCATGTTGCATGTGACAACCGGTTGTTTGTTACCGGCGTTCGAGCGGCCGACCCACGAACAACAAATCGAGCTGTTCGTGAAGATATGGGAACAAGCCGCCCGAACTCAGCCCTTGTGTCTGGAGCTTGAGTGTGTGAGACAGCTTTTTGACTTCGTGACATAAAGATAGAAAGCTTGCGGTAAACACCATGCAATATCTCTTTTTGAGTCTGTGTGGTTCTGATTAGAACCGGAGAGGCTCAACGTTTCGGACAGTGTGCTCTGTCCGTCGTCAGGAGACTCAAGAGATGCCGACAGGGAGTGGGGCTTATATGCTGGTTGGAGGTACTGGAGTGTGACGGATCCTGCTGTGTAGTCAGGTGGAACAGTGGATCCTCCTGGGTACTGATGCATGTCAGTTGGTCATGGGCTGTGGTGGGGGAAGTTTGCCTGGGTATAGGAGACCCTGGGCGGGGGGGGGTGGGGGAGTCTTAGGGTATAGAGGACCCATCAGACCGGGAGGTGAGGAGGGGCTGCCAGATACCGCTGATATTAAACAAAGCAGTTTTGCCCGGAACGGCGATTTGCGTCTTCCTCAGTGGTTCTTGTCAGCGTCAGAGCGCAATAGGCAGGACACGCCGATATTTATCATATGGCATACTTGCATGGGGCAATTGTGGAATTAGCCTAATAGATAGAATACTTAAACTTCAAAAAAAGGCACTGCGCATTATCAGTTCTACATCTTTTCAAGAACACAATAATCCTTTATTTTACCAATGTAAAGGTCTGTGATATTTATTCTTTCCAGCTAGGGATCCTCGTGCATCAAGTAAATAATACTAATGTACCCAACTACATCAGCTCAATGTTTATAAAAAAATGATGAAATCCATTACCATTTAACAAGGCAGTGTAGTGAGTTTCATCTCTCTTGTACGCACGAATCTTGCAACCAAAACAGTGAAGCATGAGGGTCCCAAGCTGTGGAACTCATTAGGTTTGTTAAAAGATTTACCCACCTTGTCGCTATTTAAACAGAAACATAAGAAGTGCTTACTGAATAATTACAAGGGAAATAACTGAGCCTTACAGGTTACAGATTACAGGTTGTATTATTTTGTCTATGAATTCATGTACACGTACTTATTATACACTTTTTCTTTGTTAATTGTTACATATATGTAGATGATTTACGTAAAGTTTTTGTCCTACATGTCCAGTTATGTCTGTATAAGGGCCCCTACTCGACAAGCTGTGCTTCTTAGTGGTCCCTCCACCTTTGTGTGGAAATAAAGTAAAGTAAAGTGTGTGTGTGTTTGAAAAACTCCATTTGAAAGTTCACTCAACGAAATTCGCAACGCTTGTTATTTACCCTCCTGAAAATATGCACACGTGGGACGCGTTTTGGACGCGATGTGCTATCCAGTCTATAATGGAGACCAATTTCAAAAAAATAAATCTTGAAACAGTTCGCAGTACCCGCTGCTTCACCCGACTCGGACCGGCGAGCCGACCCCGACAAGCTCGGTGGTCGAGTGGTTACGATGTCTGCACTAGTAAGCAGGAGGTCGTGGGTTCGAGTCCCACCCGAGTAAGCCTGTGAATTTTTTCGCAAGCTCTGGCAAGCACTCAACAGACAGTGTTTATCCAATATATACATATTGGGTAAGGGCAAAACCCGTTATATAAATTATCATCTCCCCAACGCAAAAATACATCTTGAAATACTAGAATACGGAGCGCGCATACTCCAGGTTTAAAAGAATGTTAAGTTTAAGTTTTCAATATGTTGTACATAAGTGCATGTTTTAACGTGCATACAATTAGTTATTTTTTCTTCACGTCCAGTTGACAAATTATGAACAGAACAATTGTGGCAGTATGTGGACATGCAAACTGAATCTAAAGCTATATACTAAACAAAATCTGATGATAGGTCTACAATCACAAGAGTTCACAACTTTGACTGAGCCATTCTGGGAACAGGAGCCTTCTTCTTTTTTGTCGTTTCGCTTCGCTGACGTCTACGTTTTGTCAAGGTCCCCGACAGACGTCTACACCAAGCGATCTTTTGCAGAGTGACTGGCGGTACCTGATTTGCCTGTTCCTGCGGAGTCGGCGTTTTAGAGGGCTTGGTGTTATTAAATGATGACATCGGTATTTCTTGAGATGAAGTAGACCCTTGTCTGGATGTGTTGCACTGACTGGGAATAGAGCCGGGTCGCCGGCGTTGGTTCTTCCTCAACTTCCCCACCTGCTCCAGGCCCCCGCTTGGAAAGGCATGAGCGTGGTTTAGGTTTTTAGCGGGAGTCTTTAACCTTTCCTCATTTTCGTCGTCCTCTTTGTTGGTATAGGCAGCCCCTACTCTTTTCGCCAAATCGCATTTCGCTCTCTTGGACATTTTATCTGTCCAGTGTTTGGGATGTGGATGGGTTTGGAAAGCCTTTGTCGAGAAGTCCTTCTTTTTCACAGTGTTCCAGCGGAGAGATTTTTTGTGGGTGCGAGTTAGATCGGCTCCCAGTAGATTGAAGTCGGGCAATCTGAACGGAGGTTCGACCGAAGAATCAGAGACAACAAAGAGAGGCGACAGACGGCCGCCTCCTTTGGGTAGTTTACGCACTGGTATGCATGTACCATCACTGGACGCTGGAATATTTAACGACTTGGGTGAGATCGAATTGTCATCATGCTTCTCTGACGATATCGACTCTGGTAAACATCTTCCCTTGTGGGAAGTACAAATTTGGTTTGTCGATACAGTGCCATCTGTCTTTCTTTCTTTCTTCGTGTTTTCAGCGAGGCACCAAAGAGGCGGCAGAACGAGTCCTCCTTCTTCGTGCTGCAGGGTATCTGGAGGTCCCCCAGGGAGACTTTCATCTAGGTCATAGGTCAGCTGAGGCACAGGACCTCTTCTTCGGGCCGGAGGTGTTGAGGACGAGGTAGCCGAGCACGATGCATAGTAACTGGAGTCTGTTGGGTTGGTCGCGTGGAGGTGCGTGCTGGAGAAAGACGGCAATGCCTCTCGATTGGACCTGTAGAAAGAACTTTGCTGTGTCATTTCGCTGGTGTGGAACTCCTCATTCTCCCGCCAGCGATGGCCTAAAAGACCCCCTTTTCTAGTAGAACGACACCTGTTGCTGACGTTGGTGGCGAAGACGATGGTTGACCGACGATAGTCCACCCTCCCGGTAGGGCAGCACAGCCGGATCAGGAGTTTGCGCAGCGTCTTGCGCAATCTTCGATTCAGCAGCGTATAGACATAAGGGCTAATGACAGCGTTGGTATAAGCCACAAAGGTGACCAATGTGATCCACCAGCAGGTCATGTTGTAAGGGTCTCCAGAGGGATCCCCGTTCTTGGACCAGCTGACTTGAGTTTCTAAAGCACGGATGACGTTCCAGATGTGGGTGGCGACGTAGGCAGCCCAGCAGCAGAAGAAGGTGCCAAAGATGACAAGGATGATCTTGGCAGCGTGCGCACGGTGGCGCGGCGGGCGCCATGCCTGACGCTGCTGCTGATGGCCACGCGGCCGGCTCCGCTCGCTGGATCCCGATGTACTGTCTCCCCCGCGGGAAGACAGCTCCCGCACCCGGCGGGACTGCGACCTGGCTGCACGGAAGATGCGGAAGTTGCAGACAGAGGTGATGGCCAGAGGTATCAGAAATCCCGCGGCAAGGACGGAGACAGAGTACGCAGGGGAGAATGTCCAGTCTGAGGTGCAGTGGTGGGTGGCTGGTAGGAAGCGATACAACCCCACGCCCCATACCGGGAACAGTGAGATGACAGCTTAAACAAAGAGAAGTTGAGTTGTATTAAATACAAAATGACGTCGACAAAAGTGTTGTTTTGTCCAGTTCTTCATTTACCAGAACCACAGGAATGATAATTCCTCGGGAGGTTTTACCATTTAAGGCAAGACACTTTTTCATTCCAACTTACATATTTGGTACAGTCTACCTTTACCTGGCCTTATGTTTGTCTGTTGCTCAAATTCCTGCTCAACTTTACCATCATATCAACTTGCAACACTGACAGCTTGACATGTTTATTCCATGTTAACTAATAAAGTAATTTCATTTCATTTGTTGATTAGAACCACACTGGTCAAACTATGTAGAAAGTAAATTATCCATACCTGCTGCAAGCCACGTCAATACCAGCATCACCTTTGCCCGGCGCTGCGTCATTATCACTTGGTAGTCTAATGGATAGACTATCGTACAGTACCTGTTGAAAAAGAAAAATATACTACTTGATAAGGGTACTAAAATCAGTAAACTTTTGAAATTTTTGCATGATTAAGATGCAATTTGATAGGATGTGCAGATAGTCATAGAAAAACCTCTTTCGAGAGGTGTGATTCTAAATGGTGGGCTGGTCGCCTTCGGCTTGTCACCCGAAACCCCTAAACCAGTCCCGAAAGGTTCACCGGGAACTGCACAGTAATGGTGTGATCGAGTCTACAACGAGCGTTTCTGTACTAAATTCGGTCGACTCTGGCATTTGCACGGTACCAGACCTAGGAATTATCTGCTTAGCTGCTCTTTTGTGAGAACCGTGATGGAGTAACTGCATGCGCTGGCCGACCATCAACCGACTTTTGGTTAATTGGCTTCCAATCCGTGGGTGTCTGTGAGTCAGTTCCAAACGCGTGATATCACCCAATAATCAATAGGCCCTAATCAGTGTTAAAGCCGTTCAAAAGCCTATCCGTACTTTCAAAGCGAACGGCAAACCGTCGTAACTTGCACCACCAGTTTGCAATGTTACATAACCTGTATGTCAGTCAAAGTTTGAGATTCTGCATGACGTCTGAAGTCAATACTAACTCACCTATCTATTGAGACACAAGCTACGGACAGCGTGGAGGCTAAACAGAGCGTCTGACTGACAAATGCAGTCAGTTGGCACACGGTGTCCCCTAATAGCCAGTGGTCCGTGTCCCTGGACACCATGGTGATGAATGCAAAGGGCATGTCCAGGACGCCCCTAAGGAAGTCTGTGGCTGCCATATTCATCATGAGCATTGCTGAAACAAAGGATGGAGAAAGAGTTAAGCTTCGAGACAAAAGGAGACAATGTAGTGACCTCTATACTAATATTACTACTATACAGTCATGACAAACGGGTAGTGGGCGACGCAGGGGAGAGGAGAGATTGGAATGTTACCAGTTGGTACTATTGTATTCCAATCAAAATGACAATATCCAACAAATAAAAGCATAAACCCTTAATTGTATTAACTTAAGTTGTGACGTTTCAGTAAAGATCACACAGAGAAAAAAGACAATTTGAAAAGTTTTTGACAATTTCAAAAAGAGCAAACAGCAGAACGCAGTCAGGAATTAACGCCACGACATAAAACGACCAGAATGGAGCAAACACTGCTCCTGGGAGGTTTAATCGTTTTATTTCTCAGTCAGCATAAAATGAAGGACCGAATCTCACCAAAGTTATACTTGCAACTTAAACTGGACATTTCTGAATTTGAGCAAATCGTTCTGGGATTGGCTGCCTACTTCTAAAAACACTCTTCTGTCTTTAATGCGTCATTATTCACACCTCAGGAATTAATAAATCCGTCAAAAAATAATCAATGTATTTATCTCACATTTTAATCAGTGTATGTAACTGCAGTGCTTAATCTCTCTGCGGGGGAACCGAATCAAAATCATTTAAAACACCGACTGTGATATGATACATCCTTTGGTATTGTATTTGTTTCACACTATTGTCCCTCTCTAATAGTGAACTCACCTGTTACGGGCTCAGTGTTGCGCGTGTTGTAGGTGACCCAACAAACACCCATGTTGCCAACTATTGACAGCACTATCATCATCCCAAGAGCAATGGATTTCAGCGTAAGTTCAAAAGACATGATGTGCATAGTGCTCATTCCAAAAGAAAGAAACAAAATACTACAGTACAACTTTGAATTCGAGGCTGTTGGGGCACTGGTTCCTTACACCAATGGTACATCTGCGTCCAATGATAAATTTTCTCTTAATCGATGAAATCCCACTGGAAAAATAACGCACAGAGATTGTTTTCAAACGGAATACTTAGAATTTTTATTCAATCGACACTTGGTGCAGTATCACTCAATTTCGGTTGGTTTAATTTCTTGGAGGAAAATCCCAGTGAAGTAGGATGCTTGAAGTGGCTACTCCAGCGAACACCTACGGGTAAAGAACTGGCCAAGAACAGGTTAACTTTTCAATATGAAAGACGTGGCTGGCTCTCTGTCAATTGATTTTGAAGCCTAGTCGGTTGGAGCAATTGCGGAAAACGACAAAGGGAATCGAAGAGGTACGCCCTCAAGTCCAGTCTTAAAACTGTGTATTGAATGGTCCCTTTATGTCCGCGCTGTTTACCACGCATGAAGGACCGTGATAGAGACACATTAACGTAAGACTGGAAAGTGAGAATGATGGATTTCCATAATCGGGTTGCAGATGTGGCATCCGTTCATCGACAAGAACCACAAGGACTACCTCTTCCGGAAGAAAGATTCGCTCCAAGATGCAGTAATAGCTTGGGCTGAGTCAGTTGTACACCTATCGGCTTAGGTTAGGAACTTGATTTCGCGACACTGCGTTCTAAAACGCCATTTTCGACGAATTTCAAAGACCGACCAACAGCGGGTTTCTGATGTCAACGACTTGCTCTTCCTTTAGTCTGCATGGCTTTGTACTTCCGAATCTGCGGGACTGCCTTATAGGAACTTGCATCAAACAACCTGAAACCCCGGTCGTCTTATTTATGGCAAGGGTAGCCATGACAGCCTACATCGTTAACGACGAAAGCCCGTCATGCGTCATGGTCATATTAAGAGAATCCTCCGTCATACCCGGCTTCCTCATTAGTCCAAAAGGAATCCTTGTTAAACCGGATCCTTGGTTTTTTTTTTGTTTTTTGTTTTTTTTTTGTTATGCCTTCATTAGTTTTTGAAGGCCAACAGTGCAGGCTGTAAGATACGCGTATCTCAGTTAATGGCACAGTTCATTTGAAAATCCCATGTTTCTCCTTGAGTGCGGACTACCTAATGAGAAAAAGAGTCATTATTGTGGGAATTTTTTGTACATATATGGTAACATTGATTTGGTACGGGTTAATTCGTGCGTTCTTCAAACTTGAGGCGTGTTGTGCTTCGTACAGTCGTAGTTCAAGCCGTCTACGGCACGTCTAAAAAAGGTTGTAAAACTTACAAGCACTAAAATATTTTAACCTAACTCTGATTATCCTAAATTAAATGGGCCAAGATTAAATGAAATTTATGCAAATCGTGGCCCTGGCGTACACTTGTGCTCAATGTCTTTGAAACAAATGAAAAGGAAAGGGCCCGTTGTTAAAGTACATGTATTTCGTCACTCTTTGTGTATTTCGTTTGCAAACAGTTACCGTCAAGTCGAGTTTCCCCAGGATGTTGTGTAATAAAGGTACAGTTTCACCGGACCATTACGTGAAACTTTAACACAGAATAAAACAGAACTGTATAGTTGTATCGAGTGTCTTAATTGTTGAAACCAAAGGCGGATTATGCTTCAGTGCACAGGGACAATTATAGCACCCGTGCAGTACTGCGCCACAATGAACAGCCATTTTGGTTCCAAACTTTGAAGTTGGCGCTGGGTGCATTCTACTAAATCAGTCTAAATCGGTAGATTTCTACGCGCGAGCTCATTGATATTTTGTGATTCCCGCACGGGTATTTACTATAAGAGGGGTCATAATTAGGAACAATCATAGAGACATGTCCATACATCACAAATTTGGGACTCGGGGTATAGTGTACACAAAAACTTTCAACCTGTTGGCCTGTTTTGAATAGAGGCGGGCAGCTACATTCAGAACCGAGTGCATAGTTTTACTGCTATTTTGGGATGTTTTCGGGGAAGGGCGAATTAAAAAATCGCATGGCTAACTCTTCTAAATTAAAAAGAAAAATGAAATGCGAGGCCAACTTGTTCCTGAGAGTTACCAGGCGGCGCCCTTTCTGTCCGATTTTGCTGTGCTTTTTTTTTTCTATGGGAGCGTGTTAAAGGTGCAGTGAACTAATTCAATTGAAAATTTGGGCTGAGCTCGTTGGTAGGCCTATGAAAAGGGCCCCCCGGTTTCTTTTGGAAAAGGAGATTATTTGGCGGGGAAAATGGAAGGATTGTGGGAAATGGGCTGGGATCGATTCCCTGGGTTTGGGAGCTTCCATCCGAGGGCAGAGTTGATAAAATTACCAAAAAACGATCCTCAGTGCCCAAGAAAGTAGAAGAAAGCCATTTGAATAATGGATGCGAGACTCGGGACAACGCTCGTCACCCAACGCCCTGTTTGAGCAGTGACGCGTTCGGGCGCTGGGAGACGAGCGAAACTTGGGAACTATCACTTTTCAAGGGGTGAGTTTGTTTTGCGCGAATAGTTAAAATGCAATTCCCTAACACACCGAGAATTGAAAAGAAATGGAAAGACTAGGGTCAGAGCAATAATTTAATTTTGATGAGAAACTCCGGTATTGTCGACTTGTATATTATTGAGCTCTGAACCTTCTTGAGTTTACACTGTTTTCGATGGGACTTGAATTAGTTCACTGCATGGACCCTCTGAAGTGTGCGTTTACAACAAATGTCTGTGGCTGGAGTTCTGGGACAAAAATCACCATAGCGCCACCATGTGTTACAATCGTGCCATGCACCAAATGCAGCATCATGACGCTGTGTTGCACGTGTAGGCGTTCTGTTTGTATTTTGTTCGTATTCGTCATCACACAAGTGCTACGAACTTGCCTACTTGGCTTCATCATTGAATCGTGTCTGCTGAGAAGTGTTCTAATTTCTGCCAAGTCTGTTTGTCTAATTTCTACCAAGTCTATTGTCATCATTGAATCGTGTCGGCTGAGAAGTGTTCTAATTTCTACCAAGTTTGTTGTCCAATTTCAGGAGGTAAGAGCTCTAGTTACTGTCCATTCCCTCTTATAATTGTCACTTTTGCCATACCACTACGTCATGTACGCTCCATGGAGGAAGAAACCGCGAAATCTATCAATAATATTTGTAACTTGTCCCGCACTTACTACTCCAACTTCTAAGACAAGAGAAAGCAACAAGTTGATACATGTACATATAGGCCTATGTACGAGTTCATGTGTAAATTCGTTCTGTCCCTTCACATTAATGTTTGCCATGTATTCAGGGCCTAGGCCTGCATCATGAAAACGTGCAAAGTCCAAGTTTTCTGATTGTTTGTTCGTAACCATTTTGGAGTGATACATGTAGTTTTCTATAAAATTACTTTGGAAAGAGTTCCATGTCATGGCATTGAGGAATAAAAACGGCCTACTGTACATACAACTCCTGATACCCCTGTGTACAAACCTATGGCTATGAGACCTGTCTGAGTGTTTTCTAATGAAATGCTCTGAAATTTTCTTAGCTAAATTTCACTTTTTAAGACAAGTTTTCTTTTTCTCTGGGAAAATTGTTGTCTGTAGGCCTACGTGTATACTCAGTTCTACATGTATATTGCATTAACTCTGTTATCGGGGTATCGGAAATGTTTAGTTTTGCATTGCCATTACTAGATAATCAATAACTTATGCCCTGAGGATTAGTTCTATTAAAACAGTGAAAAAATTTTGTAAAAAATTTGTAAGTTTTTCAAAAGTTTTGATAATAATCGTGTCTGTCATTACCCTGTTATTTCTAATGCTGCCCTGCCCTTGGATATCTATTGCTAGGTGTCTAAAGGCACATTTTTTTCAGAATAAAAATTAGAACTTGCTGCGCTGAAAAACTTTTTGCGTGCATAAAGCGTTTCCCCACGCTCCATTACAATAAACTTGTATCAATCGTAATTTTCTCCTCCGGGGCAGTTAGTCATGTTAGTAGTGAATAATTACATTGGCATTACAGACGCGGTTTTATGTTTTACATACAATTTGAAGAATTTGCAACGGATATTTAGAATTTCTAACATTAATTTTGAATAAAATAGTTCAGGTCTAATGCGATGATTATAGCTATCAGAGAATTAGAACTCAGAAAGAAGACATTTTTAACAATTGTTTCAGACATTGATAAAAGAATGAGCCCACCAAAAAAAAAAAGAAATTTTGCGATACCCACATATTTATTTCTTCGGCAAAATACCAATTTCAGTAATAAGATGAATGTCAAAGTTGTTGGTAAAAAACTTTTGGTGAAAAAAATGAAGTCCTTCCTTTCCAGAGTAACGAGCGTAACGAGCGTAAGGCGACGCAATGCAAGTTTCCCCATCTCATTCTCTGGGCGGATGGCATTTATTTAGGAGAAGACTGGAAAAAATGGAGTCCATTCCACGTAAAATGAAATGTCACAAAACATGGCTATGTTGTTTCCTTTGAAAACAAAATCATTCTTTTTATCTTTACATTAAGCAAAGTGCTTTAAAGGCCGTTATAGAAACTGTCACAAGAGGGTGTAAAACCTCGGTACGTGTATCATGAATATTCAGCATATTTCAGGACCCACCTTCCTACGTATAGTAACATAGGGAGTATGTAAATTTTTTGACTAATATGACCAAATACTGTTGACGCGGGAAAAATGTGAAAACGTGTGGAATTTTGAAATTTGCATGACATTTAGATTAATTAGCATAATTTCTGCGGGGTTAAAATCATAGTGAAGCATTGGAGAGGCAGCAGACAGATCTTGACATATGGAGACTCCTGATCGGTCATCGTGCGATAGCACATTTTGATTTCGTTGATTGAGCTCCATGAGAATTTGAGAAACAGAGACAGTTTGTGGCAATAGCCCAAATCGTATATTTTCTTCATTAGAAAGCGTTAGCTTAACGTAAGTGCTTACGAAGTGAAATCCACAAATTTTTGGAAAGCTAAATCCACGATTGAGAAGTTAATCTACGGAAACCCATCATTGTTTCAAGCCAGGGAGTTAGACTTTGAGACTGTTCGCTCGTCTTAAAACTGACTCCCTTTAGTGGAGTTTCAGTCATAGAATCTTCCTCTTTGAGGGAGAGGCTGCCCCGTTACCCCGAAGAGAACCATAGCGTCGCGGGAACGGAGGACCTAGAAAGGGGGACTTGCGGCCTTACTACCTTATCAAATTGACGGAGATCCCCAGAGCGTTCAGCTGGTGGAGCGATGACACGCTGAAGGACATGCATGAGTACTCTTGTGGGGATAGTAATATAATGAATTTGTAATGATGGGATTAATATATTTTTAGTTTGGGTAAACTCTTGAAAACCAAACTCACAAGCTCTATCAAGGATTTTGTGAAGATTGTAATAATAATAAATTTCTTTTTACTTTTTTGTTGTATAGATTGTTACCAGTTCCTGAAAGTTTTTTTTTTTGTGGCTTTGTTGTCAGTGAGTGGAGATAGAAAAGTGATCAATCTACATGTACATATTTTGGACCCGGTTTGTGACAGAAACCATTTCTTGATACTGCGATAATAGAGACTCAACCTCCACTTGCCTACGCTGCCCACACAGATTTTCTGAGCTATTGTAGAGGAAAATAAATTGAACCAAAAACAAACTGTTATGAATTAAGTTAAAAGGAAGAGTTGAACAACAGCAAGGAGAGGATAATTCAGGAAGGTGAACAAGCCTAAGCAATCTTTGTTTCAAATGTGATCACTACTGCGATAATAGAGTAGCCCTTCCTATATGGAAC